>JABFPB010008273.1:0-10285 GCA_022817645.1 Ceratoteleas bidentatus | reverse complement strand
TTATTTTTTAAAGTGCACAATTTCGCTTAAACTCGATTATCGTAAAAATAACGTCTAGTACTTTGATATTCGACCAATGAACGTTTTCTGCTTGTTTTTTTTTTTTGACAAAACAAAGCTGTACAATAAGTATTATCAAAATCGGACAAGTTCGGATTTTTTCGCTGATTATGGATAGAATGACCCAATTTCAGATTAAATTTGGGGACGTTGATGCTGTTGAATCTTAATTAACATCTATCATGATGAAAATGACAGGTAACCAAAACTTTGTAACGTGGTATTTCAGTTTTAGGATATAAGGAAAGTTCAGAGAGAGCTTTTTTCCTTTTTTTGTGCCTGCTAAAAAAAGACGGAAAATTCGTGAACATCCAACACTTCAAGTAAATAAATGGGCTAACAATGCATTTTATGATACTAGTATGATCTATAATGATCTAGTATTTAAGAGTATGTGCTAGTATGTACTAGTATTTTGTCATGCATAGTAATATGTTCTAATCGGTACCGGAAGCTACTAATTTTTTCTGATATAAACTAGTATCTACTAGTACTTACTAGTATCTACTCCAGTTACAACATACATGTTGAGAAATTTATTGGGGATTCATAATGGCCAATTTTCAACGAAATGACCATTTAATTTTCAATTTCATTTCTGGTACATAAGTCACACAAAATACGCATGTAACGTTGTATAAAAAATATAACGCTTCCGGTACCGATTAGAACATATTACTATGGATGACAAAATACTAGAAAATACTAATAGCTACTACCACATGCTGTTAAATACTAGATCATAAGAGATCATACTAGTATCATAAAATACATTGTTAGTCCATTTATTTACTTGAAGTGTTAATAAATTCGAAGTTCACGAACTTTCCGTCTTTTTTTAGCAGACACAGGTGTCTGCGCGCAACGCAACCATTCAAAGTGGCGTAACTTTGGTAAAATATGTATTATAATCAAAACAGTATATATGTTTGGAATTAGTGACATAAAGAAGAATGCGTTTACTTTAGGCGAACAAGTTTCAAGTGTCACTACCCAACTTTCTGAATTGAAAGTTTTGTCCGAATGTCAACAAAGGGCAAAACACTTGATCTTATATAATGTCCGAATGGACTCCGAACGCGACACTTTCGTCATTGTGAAACATGTCTTCGAACGTGCAGACATAGCGATTCCGGATGCTGCCATCGATGACGCCTATCGTTTGGGAAAATCTAGCAAATGTCCCATCATAGTTAAATTCATCTCGGCTCGCTGGGTTAAACTTGTTTTTAAATACCTAGCAGCTTTGAGAAAGGAAAAAATTTATATTTCAAATGATCTATCTCCTGAGGAAAGGCAAATGAGACGGAGTCTGCTTACCGTGTCTCGCGGTCTGAAATCTTTCGGAGTAGAGACTTTTATACGTGGTAATTTCATTACCTACGCGAATGAGAAACTCTCCTTGGCAGAAGCTACTGCTCTATTGGCAGAGATATCTTTTCGCACACCCCCTCCAGATTCGAACGTGGACTCTTCCACACTTGCGGAGCCTGGGCTCCCTGAGGTCATGGAGCATGGAAGTGGCAGCCTCAGTAGCCAAACGGTTGTGAGCCAACATGATGATGCCTCCATACAACCTCTGCAATCTTCTCAACCTTCAAGTCTGCAATCGGAGATTGCAAACTTGCAATCTCCGAGAAGCAATAAAAGACCCTTTGCAGAGGTAGTTCAGGAGAGCAACGGCACGAACTCCAGGAAGCGTGGCCGTCCCACGAAATCTTCCACCTTACCATCGACACCCGTACGTGATACAATTGATCGTTTTTTTCATAAGCAAGGTCCCGAAATCCGTAACTCCCCCCTCGATACATCTTCAACAGTTTCATCCGAGACGACAACAGAATAGCATAGCAACTGTCTTACCCCACTCATATACTCCTGCTGATGGCATCCCTTTACAACCGATTTCATCCCCTCTTTCACCCCGAGCTCATACATCCTCAGCCCACATAATATTCTGGAACTGTCACGGCTCTAGAAACATTGAAGACATCTGGGAATTCGTAACACCGATGGATATACTATGCTGCTGTGAAACATGGTCATCTTCAGACTTCATTTCGACACCACTCCCAGCATCTGTTTCTTACATTTTATCTCCCGCCTTGCAAGGCCAGACTCGCGGAAGACCAAGTGGTGGCTTAGCCATTTTTTATAATACTAACTTGTTTAAAGTTGAATGTGTTTACCTCTCTCCTTATTTACTGTCGGTGAATGTAAAATCCCGTGACTTAGATTATTCGATTATCTTGGTTTATTTCCCTCCGTTAGAAGAGATAGAAACCCTTTTAGAGGAACTCAACTTGCAAATTCAGCACTTATGCACCTCTACGCCAAGTAAAACAATTTTTGTAGGGGGGGACTTCAACTGCCGATTAGGAGAGCTTAATCAACTAAACTCAGACATTTGTTTGTTGAATGTATACAATTCTCGACGATCCCTGGATCATATCATCTATCCGAAAGGTAGAAATCTCGTTCGTTTGATGGAAGAAAACGGTTTCGTGCTTTTGAATGGAAGAGCATTGCATGACCATCCTGCTAACTTTACCTTCGTTGGCCCACAAGGTCAAAGTGTCATTGATTTTGTCTGGTCCACTCTAGAGGGAGTGGCATGGGTTGAAAACTTGATGGTCATGCAATGGCCAACACGATCTGACCACTTACCGATCTCGCTTTCTGTCATAAACTCTCTAGTTCAACCTACTGTCATGAGACCAGAGAAACTGAAATGGGACTCATCCAAATCGTTAGAATTTGCGAATTGCATGCTGTGGAAGAGTGACGTATCTAAAATAAGTGCAGATTTGAATGCAATGAATGACGTTCTGACCTCTGCGATTAGCTCTACCGCCTCGGACCTAGGAATGATACAACCTCAACGTTCTTCAAAGTTTAAACGCACTAAACCATGGTTCGATGGCCAGTGCCGCCTAGCTAAAGCTAATATAGCATTGTGTTTGAAAACTGCACGACAATCGAATTATACTAGTGCCAGCGTAATGTCTCTGACCGCGGCTAAACGTGTTTATTGCTCTACAGTCAAGACAAAAAAAGCTCAATTTATGGACACGAAAATTCTTGAATTGGAGCTCAGTACTGATTCTAAATCTTTCTGGCAGGCTCTTAACTTTTTTAGAACTCCAACTAACAGCTCCTCTTCGATAGACGCGGCCAAATGGACTGACTATCTAGCCACAGTTTTCCCCAGAAATGATGCAGTTATCCCCATTTCGCGTGGGTTGGTAGACGATGAACTTGACTCACTGATTTCAATGGATGAAATAATCTTGGCTTTGAAACATTGCAAATATGATAAAGCTCCAGGCTTAGACAAAATTAACTACTCTTTTTATAAAGCACTCCCAGAAAACTGGCTTTTGTTCTTAAATTTTTTTTTCAACGAAATTTTGTCGCAAGAGGAAGTCCCAGAAAACTGGTGTAAACTCGCGGTATTTGCTTTACATAAAAAAGGCGATAAAAGCAACCCTGCAAACTATAGACTAATTTCTCTTATCAATTGCATCTCTAAATTATTTACACAAATTTTATACAATAGAATGATTAACTATGTAACGACCCACAATTTATTACCAGAATTTCAGTCCGGTTTCCGCAAAGGCCGAAGCTGCTTTGATAACATTTTCACTCTATCTTCAATTCTACAAATTCATATTACAAATTCACATTCGCGAATTTACGCCACGTTTGTGGACTTCAAGGCGGCGTTCGATTCCATTGATCACTGCATATTATGGGAAAAATTACAAGGCATGGGCTTCAGCTCCAAAATATTAAACACGATTAGAAGCTTTTATTCTAGAGCGACAACAACAGTCTTGGTCGGAGACAGCTGCTCAGATTCGGTCAAAATTACGCGTGGAGTACTTCAGGGAGACATTCTGAGCCCGCTGTTGTTCTCCCTTTTTATAAGTGATCTTGATTCTTATTTGCGCGCGAAAGGCTGCGACGGTGTGAGTGTTGATTACAGGTCAGAAATTCGTGTGTTGGCGTACGCAGACGATCTCGTGTTACTAGCGAATTCTCCGTTGGATTTGAGGAATGAGCTCGAGGCCCTGCACGATTATTGCGATACAAACAAACTGGCAGTAAATGCCGATAAAACGAAGATATTGATTTTTAGAAAATCGAGGCGTATAAAAAGGGGTTTGTTTACCGAGATTGACTTTGGGAGTGATTCTTTGAAAGTAGTCGACACATATAAATATCTGGGAGTTTATTTTGCAGACAACTGCAAATTCCACGACGCAGCTGCGTCTTTGATTAGTTCCGCAAATACGGCAATGGGTGCCACCCTCAGGCTCATTTTTCGCTCCAAACTTAACGCATGGGACAGAATTTTGCAGCTACTCAACAGCTTGATCGGCAACGTTCTGTTATATGCGTCACCGGTGTGGAGTCTCCTTCAACTGGACTCATTAGAAAAAGTTAGAAATTCATTTTTTAAGCAACTCTTGCAATTGCCGAGAAATTGTCCAACCTATGCATTGAGGACGGAAACTGGATCAGTACCATTTTCTTATAATATTTTTGCTCTAACATTGAAGTGGCTGAACAAAATCAACTTGATGAGTCCGGATAGATACCCCAGATTGTGCTTCGAGAAATTGTGCTCCTTAGCTCGTACAGCGCCACTTAACGCAAACAACTGGGTTATGCAAATTAGACAATTCTTTGTTACCACCGACGACTTGCGCACTTGGGAAAACTTGTCAAATACACCGTCGATTGATGTAGACTCCACACTGCGTAAATTCCGACAACAGCTCTGCGCCCAAGATTTGCTTTCGTGCAGAAATTCAACGTCACTGATTCTTTACCCTCTTATTGTACATGACCAGTTTACAGCCTCTTCGTCTTATTTATATACAAATCTATCCTTTCCGTCAAAGAGAATTTTCGCTCAAATTCGTCTAATGTCAAATATTCGCCCGCATTTAACCATCAATTTTGTGAAGTATTTTTTTTCCACGGATATTTGTTGGCGTTGCGACTTATCTGCATTAGACGACTTTTCTCACTGTGTGATGGAATGCAGGAGTTTTCAAATGATCCGCGATAATTTTATTCATACTGACTCTGAAACTAATTGGTTAGAATTTTTTACTTCCGCCGACCCACAGAAAATTGAGCCATTTATAGCTATGATATGTAGGATTTTGAGATGTAGATCGCAATGAATGAGATTTGTTTGTCTTTGTGATTTGAGGGCGCAATGTATATATGTATATTTGTAAATTGCCGTATTAATTACCCTTGTACAGGCGGTTGCCTATAGACAACGGAATAAATAATAGAATAATAGAATAATTAATTTTAACTAATTTAATTAAATATTTAATTAATTGAAAAATTAAATAATTAATTTAATTAAAAATTAATTAAAAATAAATAAAATAAAATAAAAATTTTTGTTTAAATGGAAGTGTTTTAATTATTAAAAATTGAATAATTTGGTTAAAAAAGTGTAAATGAAAATAAGAAAAATAAGATGACTTACTTTTTATCTCATTTGATCCAGAATTTGGCTCGATTTGAATAACTGTCGCCGGCTGCACAGTCACTCTGTTTACATCGTCATCAGGAGAGTGAGTATTTTCCGCATGATTGTCGGAAGTATTAAGGTCCGACATATTTAAAACCACTTCGTCCTGTAATTAAAAGAGAAAATGCATTATAATTAAATGTATTTCAGAATTATTAAAATCGCAAAAATATAAAAGTAATTACAGCTGTGCTATTACAACATTTGTTTTAACGAGTGATAAATAGATTTTGCCAGATAATAGAAAAATGAATTCTAAATTTTGAGAACGTATTATTATGGTTTCTTAAAAGATCGGTGAAAAGTGTCAGAATATCGTATCTCCAAAAAAATTTATCAAAGCTTATCAAAGTGTTTAAATTGATTATTGTGATAACGATACAGAAAGTGGGTGTGAAAATATGTGAAAAATCATGATTTTTATCAAATAATCGTTGAGCAATAAATTTTTGCAATGTGCATTGCGTCGGTGACGTACATAATGCATATTATTTCTTACTTATTTTATTATTGTAATAAAAATCGATGACACTAAAGAATATAACTTTATCAGTCGGAAATCATTTGAAGATATGTGCACTGAGAAAAATTTCACGTAACTTTTACCGTGCTTTACACGGTAAACTTTGGATATAACTGCCAGAATAAAAAAAATGAAATAAAGTGCAATTTCAATAAAATTTCATTTAAATCCCGAAAAAGTTAAAAAATCACTATTTTTATGTGAAATGTGCTAAAAAATTTATAATTTACAATTTACAAAAATTTACCCATCCTAAGAATAAAAAAAAGAAATCCTACATTTTTGGTGGATGAATTTTAGTTATACTAAAATTCATTAGCGAATTATCAGAATAAATCAATTCTAAACTAAAATTTTTAAACCTAACATGTGCAAATAGTGCAAAAAGATTCAAATGTGAACCGATACATTAAGATTAAAAACATTATTGAAGAGGATGAGATATTAACAAACCTTCATTCTCATAGTATAAAACACATGAGATAATTTTTCTTTAGAGTGCCTTTTCTGGTTATTGTTTACCACCTGAATAAGATAAAAAATGTACTGAATCAATTAAAGTCAATTGAACCAGCAAGTTTGAATTAAATACCAGCTTGTAATTTGAAATTTAAATTCAACTTCAAACTATTGAACTTCTTTTTATTGCAATTTTTTAACGGTTTTTTAAAAGGGTTGCAAAACGAGTTTAAAGTAATTCATTACATTTGACGAATTGTAAGTAACAATCAATAAAGTTAATAAACAATAAATAAAGTTAAATTTTGGTATCAGTTTGCAGTGGATACATTACTGTTAATTAAATTTGCCCGAATTCCATCAATTTCAACTTTAATCAAGAACATTTTGTAGTATATGAAACATTTTTTTATATTAAATAATTTTATTAAATTATTTAATGAAATTGATTTTTTACTATGTAAATTATTTACAATTTAATTTTATTTAAATTAAATTTTAAAGTGTGATTTTTTGTATTACTTAATTGACAAAAAAATACTATCGAAAAAAATTTTGTAAACTGATTGTTCATACAACAATCAATTTACTAAATACAATCTAATACAAGTCAAATGGAGCATTAGACAAAATTCGTGCAATTATTGGTCAAATGCATTTAAAACAGTGTAAAATACATTTAAGAAGTGTTTGTCGGATATATACCAATCTGGCTATCTGTTTACAAGCACATTTGATGAGTAGCGTCTATCATGCAAATGATTTGCATAACTTTTATAGATGCTTAACTCAGAGCTAGACTGATGCTATTTAAAAAAATATATACGTCGAATGAAAAATCTCAAGGTTTTCTTAGTTTTCTCTTTCTTTAAATGAGGAACAAGGTTGAAGTCCCTCATATGGTTTTCATCTTACAATCTTTATTCAGTGGAATACCATAAAGGAATATACGTTTAAAATTGACTAATATCGCGGAAAACCCCACTTAATAAGATATGTATGTTTCCTATATTATGTTATAGGAAACAGAATATTATTACCAAAAAATTCTGCATATGCTAATATTACTGTCTATCAACTTTGCACACAAATAATAAAATTAAATAAATACAATTGCGTTAAATAGTCAATTTTCTATATTATTATCCAGATTTGTTATTATTATTTTTTTTAATTAAAAAGATTAATAATAAAAAATCTATTTTCTAAAATAGATTTTTAAAAAATCTCAATTTTTTTTGTTAATTAAACAAATTTTTATGGGTCTTGATATTTTATTCAGGTAATGTTTTTTAAGGTAACTTTCAAACGTTTGTACAACGTTGCTACAACGTTACTATTGGTTTAAGGCCAGTCTAAAATCTGAAATTATGAAATTGCTACGCACAACCAGAAATCTGGTTCTTGCGATATCACGAAATGATAATGACTTCATTAAAATTGAAGTAAATGCAGTTTTTGAATTGTTGGTGATTTAAGCATGACTAATCAACCATTCCGCATCAGGATAGGACAACGCGGCAGAAATGATGTATGTGATATGGTTTAAATTCTCATTCGTTAAAGACCAGCCGAAGACGTGTCATCGACTCGATAACAACATTCCCACCAATGCCAGTTTCGGACTCGGCTTCGACCGTCAATACGTCCTTGGGTGGCCCATTTTTTGCAGTTTTTTCTAAAATAGGCTAAATAGAAGCGAAGTTCGAAACATTTGCATATTCGTTGAAACTTAATTTTTCTTATTTTTTCAATTTACAATTTTGCAAAAAAGCTTTCGTTTGAAAGATATTTTTATTTTTGTACAAGAAATGTCTCATCTTCAAGTTTCTTGAAGTACGTTTCTTAAGGTACGTTCACAAATGTAAATAAGGAATTTCACACAAGACTTTTAGCGTAAAACTAGAATGCAATAAGTAATTAATAAGTAATTAAGGTTTAAGCAATAAGTAATTAAGGTTTTACATTAAACCCCTGATTTTTTATTTGATAATAAAAAATGCAGAAACAAATTTTTTCATTAATAAATTTAAATAAAGAGCAATATTAATTATCGATAGAAGAAATACAAATCAATGTTTTTTATACGAAATTAATTAATTTGATTCTTCTAAATGTTTCTAGTGCAAACATTCTTGGAAATAAATAAAAAAATTACTATAATAAATAAAAAAAATTTTTTACATTGATATTTCTTTTCTGCTTTACCGACACTTATCAGTCATCCGCTTTTTTGAAATATTAGGAATATCTGAATATTTACTCGAACACTTCCGCCTTCACATTATTTTGCAAGGCGATTTTTCAACATTTGTCAAATTTAAGACGGTGACCGAATCGATTCCGGCACCTCCACATTTGTCACCCATCTTATCATCGTAATTAAATATGAAGCCTCCATTTTTTATTGCGCTTGGGAATTAATTACATTAATCTACATTACCCTTCACGAATCAACCGTTTATCGAGTATAAATAGACAAATAAATGTTGTAACGATTTTCTACAAAAACGCCGATACGTAAATCTAATCGCAAGTCTTCCGGAAAGAAACTAGTTTTTAAATCTATTTTTATACTGCATCTAAATTCTTTTCTTCTTAATTGTCGCTAATAGTTTTGTTTATGTCACATCTCCAGTTCTTACAAAAGACGCAGTTTAATTACACGTGTTTGCGAATTATCTTACATTGCGGATTCGTATAATACTTTTTTATTCAACTTTTTTTATTGAAGACAAATCGCTTTTTTGCAATAAACTTGAAAATAATAGTATTTTAATAAATTTCTAATATCTTTGCTTTGGAATTAGTCAAATTTGTTTTATTATAAAATTATAAAAGATGAAGAGATAATCAGACGAAAAAAAATATATATATATATTTCCTCTTTCATATGGACCATATCGTAACAGAATAAAAAATTTCTGAGCTGTGAATGTCATTTTTTATAACATTCAGTGTAGAATGCAGGAACTTTTTATTAAAATTTGAGTTAGAAATATAAAAACAATGTTTTGTGCGCCTGATTAGAAGAAGGTGACAGTAAGCATTAAGTTACAAAACTGTTTCACTTTCTCCAGCGTAATGTATGTTATACATGTTCATAGGCATATTCTTATAAAAGAGCACTACCGATTTATCGGCAAGAATTCACGGAGAAAGTGAATCGGCCGAAAATTACATTTCTTTTACAAATTTGTAAAAACGAATTTCATCATTTCGATTTCAGTTGACAATGATGTGAATTATACAATAAGAAACATAGTGGTAATAATGATGACATTTTTCAGGTGTTTGACCGAAGCACAATGTACTCTTATTTATCTATTTCTATACCTATATCTACTAATACATATAAATATATATCTAATAATATATCTATTACTATATCTACTGATGCGGATACAATCATTTTATTTATTGATTTAATCATTTCGTAAAAAAGTCGTCAACGTAGATCCGAAAAAATTAGAAAAAAAGTTCATTGTTAGGCAGTGTTTTTATTAATTTCTCGAGTAAAACAAAAATATACTGGGAATATATGTTTCCTATATGTCCAATATATTTCTACATTTACTCCGATTAATAAGTTCCTTAATCTAGACATCGAACGTGGAATCCATGTGGATTCTACGTGGAGGAACATTCGGACGTAGATTCGACGTAGATTCCACGTC
>JABFPB010008272.1:0-10285 GCA_022817645.1 Ceratoteleas bidentatus | reverse complement strand
GGAATATTATAGACACCAATTTGGAGTGAAAATTTCACACTTCAACACTTTTTTAACACCTAATTTTTAACAGTGTAGCTCCAAATGTATCATTCAATTATTGACCCATTATTAGCCAATATCGTTGACCCAATAAAATTGGGTTAAAATTGAATCCCACGTTTGGTTCACTGGATATGAATCATGCAATTAATGTTTCGACATCATAAAATAAGATTATTAAAAATTCTAATCATTAAAAAAAAGTTAGGAAACTTTAGATTTTGAAACGGAAATTTACAAGGAAATTCAAAGAAAGTCTTTGAATATAGCATTGGTATTTCTTGTAAATTTCTAATCTACGAAAAAATTTAGTTTACTGTAGGAAGTCTATAGCGAAAATATTAGGAATCCATAGGATATGTTTAATGAATTCATAGTAATGGAAACGTGTATTGAAATGTTTCTTTTTTGGATTTCTCAAAATCTACGGGAAATTCTGTATTTTTGACGTAAAATTCAAAAGAAAATAATTGAAAGAGGATATATTTGGACTCCAAACTATATATGCATGAACAAAAATTTTTTTTCGTAAACCACCTCTGAGTCTTGAAACTGAGAACAAACCCAACGCTCTACCACTGGGCCAAAGTGGTAATATGAATGACAGGAAACTTTTTGCTTAGTTAAATTGCATACAATAATGTCAATATCATTTATCTTGCAGGGGGTCTGCCGTCTTCACATACTTATAACCCAAGTCACCTGTACATCATCCTTCGTCATACACAAATCAACCCTGAAAGCGAATCCCCAATCCGCAATCATGTCTTACTATTCCAAACTCACCAGAGTTTGGAGTAGTAGGAAGAATAGAGAGAATCAGTTGTTCGATGCCATTCGGTCTGAGGACATAGCCAAGGTTCAGCGAGTGATTCGAAATGGCGTCAACATCAACGCTGCCGACAAAGACGGGAACACACCCTTACATTTAGTGGCAAATACCGATAACATCGAATTCGCACGTTTACTGGTTGACGCCGGTGCTGACATTAACGCCAAAAACAAAAACGGGGACACACCCTTGCACATAGCGGTTCATGAAAGAAATATCAAATACGCACGTTTTCTGGTTGATGCCGGTGCTGACATCAACGCCGCCGACAAAGACGGGAACACACCCTTTCATTTTGCGGCCGAATCCGCTAACATCGAAATCGCACGTTTACTGATTGACGCTGGTGCTGACATCAGCGCCAAAGACCAATGGGGGAAGAAACCCTTTCACATGGCGGCCAATTGGGGTAACATCGAATTCGCACGTTTACTGATTGACGCCGGCGCTGACATTAACGCCAAAAACAAAAACGGGAACACACCCTTGCACATAGCGGTTCATAAAAAAAATATCGAATTCGCACGTTTACTGGTTGACGCCGGTGCTGACATCAATGCCGCCATCGAAAAAGGATTTACACCCTTGCATATAGTGGCCGAGAAAAATTACATCGAATTCGCACGTTTTCTGGTTGACGCCGGTGCTGACACCAACGCCGCCGACATAAATGGGGAAACACCCTTTCATGTAGCGGTCAGAGAGGATTACTTCGAATTCGCACGTTTACTGCTTGACGCCGGTGTTGACATCAACTGCTTTGACTTTAAATACAATTCCATTTTTGGTAATCTGTCCTACCGTTGTAAACCTTTGTATCTGAAGCATTTAGTGAAGCTGAAGTGTTTGGGTTTGCACATTAGCAAGAAGAACATTGCGTGTTTGAGGGAATGGTTTGATGAGGAGCTGAGGACGTTTGAGGCGCAGTGCGAGATTGAGGTTAAAAGCATGAAGAGGCGGGAAATCCTTGAGAGTTATCGGTTTAGTTTGAGCGACGTGTTGACTAAGGGGGAAGATGAATTGAGAAAGTTGTTACAGGTGGAAGAGGTGAGGCTGAAACTGGGAGAAGTCGTTCGGGAGATGTCGAATCCTGCGTATGCGAATATGATTTCTGTGAAATTCGAGCGAATTGTAAAGACTGTAGAATATAGTGTTAAGGCTAGAAAGATAATTGGGTTTATTGTCAGCAGCGTGAAAAGTATTCCGGAGGAATGCATTGACATCATTGCTTCTTATTTTACGAACAAGGATATGAGATATTTGGCTTATAGGTTTAAGTAGTTGAGATTCGTGGAAGCATTTTTTGATAATAAAAGAAGTTATTTTGGAAGAAGTTTCCTCCTTTATTTACCCTTGTTTACTCTCGTTTACTCCTTTATTTACCCTAACAGCATATAATATTCCAGGAATGTACCCAGAATATTTGTATGGAATATAAATAGTGTTGCTGTATGAATTCAATACCGATTCGCTATTGCCAGCCCACCCTGCATTAGTTACTATGTTCAAAAATAAATTTAATTTAACGGCAAAATTAACGAAATTCGAGGGAAACCCAATTTGCAATAAACAATGCTCTTTCTTATATACTGAGAGAATATACAATATATTTAAAAAATCACGTCTTTATACACATCGTATTACTGCCCTAACTGTATAGCTTTTTAGACATCGGAATTCGAATGACGCTCTCATCACTCCTGAAATCCCCGCATTTAATTACGTTTACCCAAGATTGCACTCGGCTTTTCTGCCAGGTGCCTCTCTCACGCATATTTTATCCGTCGGAACATGAGCACCGTGCTCAATTAATTTTTACTTATTCTTCGCTTCGAGAAAGTATAATTTCATACGGTTATTACACAGGCGGCTGGTATTGTTCGCGATAATTTATTTTGGTGGCAAAAACGAATATCACAACTTCTGCTCAGCATTCCAGCTCGGAACTGTCGCTTAAAAAGAAATAAAAATGAAAACCCACAGCTCGTCGAAAACAGCCAACTAAACAATTGTTGCGTCGAAACATTCTGCCCAACATTACCATCAACATTACCATCCTTTAACTTGGAATTTCCTTCAAAGAGATATCCAATTTACAACATCTCGGAAACAACGGAACTGCCTTCTAACTAACGACTGTTTCGATCTTATGTACAGAACCGAACATTACCGCAACAATATAAATACCGGTTACTTGCTTATAAAAAATCTCATTTGAGTTCTCATATGCGAAATAGACGTGATTTCTCATAAGATTTCATATGAGTACTCAATTTCAAATATGAGAACTCGTGAGGTTTTTCACGGGGTTAAGAGACAAAAACCTTTTTACAAGTACTAAATCGCCTTAGAATACATTCCTTACTGTACTCTCGCTATGCTTACAATACTCCATAATTATAACTATTCATTCTTACAGTGATCAATAATTATAACCATTCGTTCCGGAGTACAAAAATACGGCGATTTTGCGTAAAAACGTGATTGTTCAGAAGAGGTCCATGCTGTCCGCGTCCAGCCCGAGATCCAGGATGTCGTCGTTGTAACTCTGAATCCGCCGGCCGCGAGGTGGCGCTGGTTGTTCCGCGTGGTCGGGGTCGTCCGTAACGGGACTCGGCGGCGGATTCGACACATTTCGGTCCGAATCCGGCGGCACTCGGTCCATCCCCTCCCCCCGCCGCAACCGCGCCTCCTCGGCGATTTGCCTGGTTGAGAGTTCGCTGATCGTCAAGAGGGCTGGCAAATCTTTGTCGGAGTTGTCTGACGAGAGACGTTTCAATGTTAATATGGATGCTTTAATATTTTTTGTAGTTGGAGACATAATTGAAAGGGTTGAAAAGCTGTTTTCGCTCGTTTTGAGACGTAGGTTGAGTTTGGGGAAAATCTGTTGGTACTATTGGGTTTTTGAGTAAAAATCCTCTAGTTTGAGTACCCACAAGGCTATGTTTTGGAGAAGTTTGAAATTTTTTAAAAATTGGGTTTTTTCGAAAATTCCGACTTTTTTGTAAAGATGGTCGAGTTTAATATTTTTTTGTAGTTGGAGAGATAATTTAAAGGGTTTTAAGGAAGGAGTATGAGAGAAAGAGGGTTGAAAAGCTGTTTTGGCTCGTTTTGAGACGTAGGTTGAGTTTGGGGAAAATCTGTTGGTACCATTGGGTTTTTGAGTAAAAATCCTCTAGTTTGAGTACCCACAAGGCTATGTTTTGGAGAAGTTTGAAATTTTTTGAAAATTTTGGCTTTTTCGAAAATTCCGACTTTTCGAAGTAAAGATGGTCGAGTTTGTACTTAAATTAAAGGATTTTGTCTAACAAAACTAGTGGTGAAGTCGAAAAATTGAAAATAGTTTCCATTTCCAATATCCGGAACCCTGACGTACTTTCCAAACATCTTCGGAGCTCCTGCGCCTGTTCCCTCCTGACCTTAGCGTCGGCTTTCCGTCTCTGTTCGACGTGCACCTTTTTGTCCTGGAAAAATATCTCGCGGATGTCCGCCCTTGGTATGTGCCGGTCATTCTTCACAAGGAATAAATACACGCCCCCTGGTGTCCGTCGGCGCGAACCGTTCACCACCAGCATACCCCCCTCCTCCTCGATCTGCTTCGTCTTTCGGTAGAACTCGATGGCTTTTTCCTTGCCAACGATTTCGACGACTCTTTCTACAAAAAACAAATTATGTTAATTCGAACATTTTTCGAAAAATTGATTTGGAACCATTAGAACCGTTTATAGAAGAAAAAGTTGGGAAATATTCTGCAAATTATTTCACCAACTACAATTACTTAGAATTGATATTTTTTTCAGTTTGTTTACAGAAAAAAAAGTTTGTTGTAGCTAGGAATCGAAACCATGACCTATGCATCAGTTGGCAATTACGATTGGTCAAAGATTGTATACTCAAAGATTGAAAAAGATTGAAAAAGTTCTGTCTAAATGAACAAGAAGCTAATAAGTTAGGAATCTAGATAGGAAGCTAACCAGAAACTAGTTAGGAACCTAGATAGGAAGCTAACCAGAAATTATTTAGGATCCTAGATAGGAAGCTAACCAGAAACTAGTTAGGAAACTAACCAGAAACTAGTTAGGATCCTACATAGGAAGCTAACCAGAAACTAGTTAAGATCCTAGATAGGAAGCTAATCAGAAACTAGTTAAGATCCTAGATATGAAGCTAACCAGAAACTAGTTAGGAAGCTGACCAGAAACTAGTTAGGATTCTAGATATGAAGCTAACCAGAAACTGGTTAGGAAGCTAACCAGAAACCTGTTAGGAATCCTAAGCTCCCATCTATGAAACAAATCCAGCTAAGCACATTAACCTTCGATCCCCTTTAGAAACAGTCCCAATGGTCCCAAATCCTTCCTCCCCAGTCCCCAACCCACTTATCAGGTCGCTCTTCTTCTCCCCCAGCTTCGCCGTGATGTCCTCAGCCACGTCCCCATCCTCAGACATCTCCGTGGTCGCCAAATCCCCAATGGTCCTCGACTTCTCAGCTCCCTCCCCAGGGTTCCTCCCCAGCCCCAGCTGACTTATACCCGTCTCCAGCCTCAGCTTCCCATTGGTCCTATCAGCGAACGTCCTCTTGTTCGAGAACCTCCTGGGCTCCTTCTCCTTCTCCTCGTCCGAGGAGATCTTGCCTTCGCAGGCGATCCTGGTTCTTGGGTGCCCCAGGGTGAAGTCGTAGCTCTCGACACTGCGGTCGGAGTACTTGCTGTGGGTGACCCCGCAGGAACCCAGGTTCTGGGTGAGCATCTCCTCCTGGACCTGGGTCAGCCAGACCTTGTACTTGTCCCGGGGGGCCTCCCCGGGTTTCTGGGCCTTGCGACGGATCCGCTTGGTGGGGACCTTCTGTCTTTTGGATTTGGGCTTTGACTGGGAGGGGTCGGAGTCGGACTCGTCGCTGTCCGAGACCTTCTCGGCGGAGTCGTCGGACTCGTCGCTGTAGGTTATTACGGGCTCGGGGGGCTGGGGGGCGGTGCGGGGCCGCTCGAGGATGTTGTAGGACGCGAAGACGTCCAGGGGCTGGAAGAGAAGGGTGGTGAGAAAATCCAGTCTGGGGAAGAGGTGGGGAGGATGGTTGGGATCCTGGGTAGGGTCTTAGGGATGGGGTATTGTCTAGGAAATTTAGATTTCCTGGGTGGGAAGGGGGTGAAGTCTGGGGAAGAGGTGGGAGGATGGTTGGAATCCTGGTTAGGATGGAAGGGATGGGGTGTTGTCTAAGATATGTTGGTGGTTTGTTAGGGAAGAATGGGCTGAGAGAGAAAAGTGGGTGGAAACATCAATGGAAGGGGACTATGGAAAGGTAGGAAGGATCTTATCTGGGATCATAGATAGGAAGCTAACCAGAAACTAGTTAGGATTATAGATAGGAAGCTAATTATAATCCTAGTTAGGAAGCTAGTTAGGATCCTAGCTAGGAAGCTAGTTAGGGTCCTAACTATGAAGCTAGTTAGGGTCCTAGCTAGGAAGCTAGTTAGGATCCTAGCTAGGAAGCTAGTTAGGATTCTAGCAAGGAAGCTAAGATATGTCGATGATTTCTTAGGGAAGAATGGACTGATAGTAATAACTGGGTGGAACCATCAATGGAAGTATCCGTGTACTATTACTGGATAGGTACCATGATTGGAAATCCATTCATAGAACCCATCTAGGAATTTCAGTAATGATACAGTGGATATATACTTGAACCAAACTTGGTTCTACAATAGTTTCCAGAGTCAAATTCCATTTATGCTCCAATCCAGTTTTCAGTTGAAATTCTAGAGTTTCTGGATGCAGTCTTGGAAAGCAAGTAGTGTCTTAGTTAGGATAAGAGCTTGGAATCAAATTACTTTCCTACCTAGGAATCTACTTTGGAAACCAAGTTATGTCCTAAGATAGTATGAAGAAAAACCAGTTAATTATCTGGTTTGCTCTTAAATAAGATCCTACTCATTTTCATAATTAATCTCTTAGCTCCCTAAGAAGATCCCTAGATAGTTTCCTAGGATCCTACCTTAGAAAACAAATAGTACTTTACCTAGGATACTATCTTGGAAACCAAGTAGTGTCCTACCTAAGGTTCTATGGTGGATACCAGGTAAGTATCTAATCAGTTAACTAGCTCATGTCCAAACTAGGATTTTGGAGGATGAGAAGTTAAGAAAATATCTATATGAGGTAGGAATTCAAAGATAGGGTTGGGGGAAACATGGAAACCCTATGAAAAAACCTCATATGAGTTCTCATATGTGAATTATTACTCATGGGCTCTCATACGATTTCTTATTTAGGATCTCAAATAATTTCTCACATGAGATTTTTTCATACGGAAGATACGAGAATTATTGATAAACAAATAATATCAAATCTGAACAAAAATTGACGACTGTTTTATAAACAAGTGTAATTCATATTGCTTTTCCTTTTAATCTTCATTATAATGAGAAATGTAAATTTCTCATTACATTAATTATGAGATTAATAAATATTAATACTATTATTTATATTTCATTAATATAAATATAAATAATTAATAAATAAAAAATACTAACAAACAAATGCATTAAAATAAAAAATTGCTATTACAAAAATTCCGAAAAGAAAACATCCCTCTAAAATTCCCGTTTTTTGAAATTCAAATTTCCCGCCCTTTCGCCTCAAACCCTCCGCTTTTCCAAACAATCGATCGTCCCTCGATTTCACAACTTTACCCTCGAAATACACTTTCCCTTCCCCTCCAAAAACCGAATTTCAGACAATACCCCTCCCTCCTCCCCCTTTCCTCCCTTTTTACATTTTCAGTCACCCTTGTACGAATTCGCCGAAAAAACGAAAGAGGGCGAAATTGCAGGTTAGGTCGGATAGTCTGAGCGATTCACTCACCTCGTTGTCAACGATCTCCCCGTCCTCCAGATCCACCGACTCGGCCTCCATTTCCGCCTAATTCTGTCCGGCGGACAATTTTGGTCGACTGATTCGACGGACCGTAGCAATAAAGTGTCAACTCGGACGTCGTCGTCGAACCGTCGCTTTTTCCGATGCAAAACTACACTACAATGCGAGAAACCGCTCCGATTGGTCCATTTCCCCGACTTTTTTTACCTCGCCATTCGTCCTTTTCTAACTCGATTGACTGAGGGAGAAATGAAATTAGTTTTCAAAGTTTTCTACTTAGATCCCTACTTTACCGACTGATGGTAAGTGATTGCTAAAATCGCCGCTAGGAGGCGTTCGAGGTTAAATTTATCTATCTCGATTGATTGAAAGGAGAGAGAATAAGTTTTGGAGATTCCTACTTTACCGACTGATGGTAAGTAGTTAACGAACTCACCGTAAGATGGCGTTTGGGAATGTTCGAGGTTAAAATTGACACGACGAAAAGCGTTTTGGAATGTCAGATCGAGAGTGATGTCGTCTGAGTGTAAATGAGGAAAAGTTTGGCTGATAATAAAATCCGGCTGGGTGTTTAGGATTCTCAAATTCGAGGTTAGGCGATATTCGAAATAGATTTATTCTAATTCTTTCATATTTTCCAAATATAAATAAAAGTAAACGTCAAATTAATTCGAATTAAAATTCGAGATACCTTTTTTTTGATAAGAAAAAAGAGAAAAATAAATAATTTTAAGAAATTATGTTATATATTTTACTAATTGTATTATTAATGAAGTTATTTTCATTGCAAACTATAGTTTGGAAATTAAAAATGGAACATATGACAATTGTTTACATTTTTAGGGAAATTCCAGCATCGAAAATGAAGGCGTATGTTTATTTAACTGGAGCCTTATTTGTGTTGAGTTTAAACTTGTGTGAAGGCGTAAACAAATACTCTGCAGAAGCGAACAAAAAGAAGGATGATTTGGTTAATGTTCCAAGTTCTTTGAGAGAACTGGATAAACCTTTTCGGATGGCCAAACTGAACTTACTTTGGACCAAAGCGAAACATGTAAATATATAATCTAAATTAGTATAATTTGTATTAAATTATTCTAAATATTTTATTTTTTGCATTTTTATTAAATTGAATATATTCCATAATAAAATTAATTAGATTATTGAATTTTATTGAATTCAATAAAATTTGTAATTAAAAGGAAATAATTAATTACTAATTAATCTCTGAATTTCTCATTTCAGAGATTAACTGATCCCAAATTACAATCACTATTCAGTGATTTAAAAATCCACGACAAAGAGGAACTTACCTTCAAACACATGAAGTCAGAAGGAAAAGACAATAGTGGATTGGAAGAGGCTAATTTACGAAAAAAACTGATAGGCAATATATATATTTTATTAAATTACATCCATATAATTAACTCTTACAATCACAATCATTATTTTTCAATTAAAAGAAATTAATCAATTAAAGTATTTTAATTATATTATGTTATTATTGAATGATTTCAATTAAATAGTAATTAAATAAAATAAAATAAATTAAAAACGAATTAAAAGAAAATCACAAACTTAATTCAATTTCACACTCTTTCATTATTTTTCATTTTTATTTGTTTAATCATAAAAATGACTATGAAATGAATTTTCATAATTTATCTTTATGTAAAAGTTGAAAATTTTCTTACATTTTATCACAGATTAATAAGTTAATAAAAATTAATTATAATAAAAATTGAATTAACAACATTTTTTATTTTATTTTAATTGTATTAAATTATTTTCTTCCTATTTTTTATTTATTAATACTTTTTATTGAGATTTATGATACGTAGATTCAGTATAACATTAATTTATTTATTATATCTATTTATTTAATTAGATTTTGCAGGAAAATAATTGATTTGAATAAAATTGCAGGAATAATGAGTACATATGGTTTATTGGAACACTTTGGAGAAACAGACGATCCGGAATTGCTGAAACGACACAAAGCTCTGAACGATGGCACAAATTATGTGGCGAAGGACGTTTTCCGAGATCAGAGGCTGAATAAACTGTGGGCGAAGGCCGAAGTTGCTGGATTCACTCGTACGATATCAAAACATTAATCAATTAATCGAAAATTAATAATTAAACATTTTTCACATTTTAAATTATTCATTTTTACAAATGAATAATTTAAATCATTTAAATTTAATGAATTAAATAGTAATTTAAATTATTTAAATTATACATTTTTTTATAATTTAAGTAATTTAAATTTATAATGATTGAAAATGAATAATTAAATTATTAATTTCTAATAAATTAAATAATTTATTATTATTTTATTTTAAATTTTATTTATTAAATTATTTAAATTTAAATATACATTTTATATATTAAATTTAAATTAAGTTTTATGAATTTTGATTAATATTTAATGTTTATTTTTAATTTCGTTTTAATTTTTTTTAATTAATATTTATTAATATTTAAAATATGTAAAATGTAAAATATGTAATATGTAAAATATTATTAAATACAATT
>JABFPB010008270.1:0-10287 GCA_022817645.1 Ceratoteleas bidentatus | reverse complement strand
ACTCGGCTTCGCCTCGTTCCAGAAGTTCACTCGTTTCGAAATGCGAAATTCCCTCCCTAGTGGTGTAATGTACTATTCCCTGGCAACCGACGAAACTCCCTGACATTTCCATGACTTTTCGCTGACAATAAAAATTCCCTGACTTTTCCAAGTTCTCCAGACTTTTCTAGACTCATATTACTTTTGATATGCCCAGTATTATAAATGAATATTATCTTTTGATTCAATCAATACTGATATGACCTGCAGGTAGAGTTGTTGGAACCAGTAGATAGTGATGTTACTTAATTCAGTGACAATGCTAACTGTGACGCCACCTGTATAGTAGTATTGAATATACTATTCCGACTTGCTGATGAACAAATTATGTTTATCAAGCACAAAAAGGTGACTTATGGGTTAGTTTAAACGACCAATCCATGTCAGATACTCACCTCCAATAAGCTGTCGCCGACAAGTAACATAAGGAGCTTATGGCCTTGCCGCTCCAACACGCGACTAGCATTTTCGGCGGCGTACATTGAAGTGAAGTCGAACATGGCAACGTCCGACTGACCGTAATGGTTTACCGCAAACTCCATGTTCAACATCTGATAGTTGGTCGAGAATTCGGCTGCCTGTCTGGCGTACAGCATCAGTGCATCCCGATCAACATTCTCGTTTGCCAATAACTTCGCTGTATCAGCGAAATCCTGAAGAATCATTTTTGGATGAATTAAAGGAATTTATCTAAATATCTACAACTAATATATTAGATTGGTTAAAGTTTCATATCCATTCTAATGTATTATAGTGTCTGAATAACTAATGTTCATTTCTTTTTGTTGTATCATAATAGAAATAAACAAATAAGCAAACAAACCTGCAAAATAACCCCCTTATCGATGAGACTCTGCTTTTTGGCAGTCATGACGAAGTAGTGCGTGTCGTCCTTATAGTAGACTATATTCTCGAGGTCGATCCTCGTTTCCTGGTACAATTCCTTGAAGAATTTTTGATTGAAGATGAAGGCTACACCGCTTATCTCCTGGACCCGGGCCTCGGCCTCAGTTCGCTTGTTAATAAAGTTGGCAGTAATCGCGATGGCCAACTTGCCCCGAAATTCCTTACGCCTAAAGCCTTCCAGAGTGTTCCTTTTTCCATCTGCACCAATCAGCACATCAAACTCGTATTGCGAAACCGGATGATCCACCGGAACAGTCTTCGCTCGCCATCCAATCCCTGAAAACATTCATGCTTATATCCACACTGCAGATTCATAATTACTTAGTATTAAACAGATTATTTGTATTATTTGTTTTTATTATCAGACAATATCTACTACTTAATATCCAATATCTAATCACTTGGTTACTAACACTAATATTAATAGTAATAATAACAATACTAATGCTAATTCTGATACTAATACTAATATTACGTCTATGTATGCCAATATTCCACAGTAAGATTGCAATCACAAAAAAAACGCTAAACGACCGATTGACCCGTGACACAACTTACTTCCTTCCGTTTGATTTTCGGGCGGCGGCACGAGTGCATCGAAGCTCACGTTCTCGTGAAACTCGACACCTAGGATCAGAGCGACCTTGAGTAGGATACACTGCAGTTGCCGGATGCTGATGTGGTCGATCGAACCCGCACAGAATTTGCCGAAAAATTTCTTCGCGCCAAGACTTCGCAGGTCCGTGATGACGAACGGCCACAGGTGCAGCACGTTGTTCCGGGACATTCGATCCCGTTTCTCCACCACGACCACCTTCGCCCCGAGCAACTGTGCCTCAATCGCCGAGCGCAGACCACAGGGGCCGCCGCCGATGATCAGTACCTGTAAACGATACCAGGGGGCAGAGTTACAAGTTACGTTATTGGGCAAGTGAATCTGAAATCGTAGATGGCGCTATGTAAGGAATTTGGGTCAATGCTAAATGAAGGAACGGGATTTAGGGTGAAATTCATGTAGATCGCGAATGTTTAGAAGAATGTAGAATTGTAGATTACAGATTTCGTAGATGATGCTGTGGATTAATGTAGATGGTGCTATGCATGGAATTTGGGTCAAAGGAGAGAACTGCAGAAGAAGTTTAGATGGATGTAGATGACGCTGTTTAGAATAAGCTGTAGATGGCACTGTGAAAACAGTTAGAGGGGACAGATGGAGTTTTGAAAAGTGTTTAGATCCATACAGAAGAATTATAAACAGCGTACGTTGCGTTGTACATAAAGTTGTACGCAATGTAGATGGCGCTACCGACGGAGTTTTTAGAACTACAAGCAATACTACGTAATGAGTCGAGGATGAAGGACATTTCTGATCATATAAGCGGTGTGAGGCAGCCCTATGAAAAAATCTCACATGAGAAGTCATATGAGATCTTTTCATAGGGAGGAATATGAGGATGTAAATGGCGGTACAACATCGCTCCACTTTTAAAAAAGATGGCACACTAACCCGCGTGTTCGGACAAGCTTTTCCACGGGCGTAACATTTATGGGACGCCCTCTGGTCGAACTTCTTCCACAGCGCGGTAGCTTTCCAGCTTTGGAGCTTGGATTTGAGCTTGGGGTAGAAGTCATTGAAATGGTTCGGCTTGATCTTGAGGAGGTCGCAGACGTGGCGGAAGTGCCCGAGGATGGTCTTGAGCGTGGTTGCGTTGCAGAAATGATCGAACACCTGTTCGGCCAGCGCGATCTCGGGGGGGACCTCGCGCCTTTTCGGATGGTGCTGGTGGTGGTGGTCCATCCTGCCAACTACCTGATTCGTTCGCTTCCAGTCGACGTAACCAGGTGAGATGCATATAACGGACAGTTAGAGTCAGTCTATCATTACCTGGAACATCAACATTTTGACATATTAGTCTATTGAGTATTTTTTAGACGGGATATAGTGTTAAAAATGGATCTTTCCTACACATTAGTTGTAATGTTTAACCGAAATAGGTTATGGTTAATAAACCAAAATTGATTATAAACTACTTTGACCACAAATAGGGTAAAAAAAAAAGGTTTAAAACTTAAAATTGTTGGGCCATGTTGGGTGAAAAATTGTATGCACCCAAAGGTTGAATAAAACAGTATTGGACATATCAAAAAATGTTTCAACCAAAAAGATAGGTCAACAGTTTTTGGACCACAAAATTGCAGGTTCAAAACTCAAACTTTTTGAATCAATTGACTTATATATTGTAGGAATTCTGGACTTCATGTTGAGCTGTAAAAAGAGGGGAAAATATGGGCACGTGTTTGTGGGCAAATTGCGTCGCAGCGCGTGACCCGGTTTGTTCGGCGAAGATTCGGCCAGTTCTCGAGGGCGAACTCGCTTGAGCATTCGGCGCACGGCACTGCACTTTTCATACGCCACGCTCCCAGACATACAGACCTTCTTACGCAGTTCTTTGAACTTACGGCCTAATAGTTTTGTAGCTCAACGCTGCGCCTGTCCATTCGTACTCAGAAATACGCATTTATTTTTACAATGACAAACGTTTTATCCATTATCGCTTCGCTCGCCTACTTGGTTCATCGCGCAATTTTTACGCGCATTTTCGGCTGCAAGTATCACGTTACACGCGATGTTTTTTATTTTTTGAAAGATAAGAGGGTGAATTGATAAATATTGAGTGGAATATTTTATTCAGCTTAAGATCGAGAAGTCTAAGCGAATATGAATATGATATGTTTACAATTTAAATTCCTCCAGTAGAGCATAACGTTTTAAAAACGTTTTTAGAAACGTTTTTAAAACGTTTTGAAACGTCTGTAGGAACATTTTTAAAACGTTATGTTCTATTGGGGTCATATCATTTCATAAAGCTACGTTATTTAATAATATAACTATATGAGTAAATTTAGCTTGTTTTGATATGAACAATTTCACCCACAAATTGAAGTAATCTGTATAAAATGTTAACGTAATAATTGTATGACAGAGGATGTCGATAAATTAAGCTTCCATATAGTAGTATTTAATTAAATTTCGATGTAACTTATTTTTATCAAAACATAACGTGATGTAAAGGTTATATAATTTTGAATAGTTTAATCTGCCAATTACAGATACGAATGTGCTAAAGTATAAATTATTTTAATATTAAGGTGATATCGAAAGTATGCTGCAAGGGAGTTACTGTCTTTTTTTAATAAAAACATTCAAACCAAATTATTTTAAAATAATCGAACATAGCGCCATTCAATACAAATTTTTATTTACGGGAAAATATACTGGAGGATTTAAAAAAACTTTCGGCAAAGAATTTCGACGTACTTTGCAAACTACGATTTTGCCTACATCGAAAATGTGTAGCAAAGTATAAATGATAGATTTTTTTCTGATAAGAGAGTGTAAAAAACTGAACAAATGGCGAGATGGTCGTTCAATTTGTGATTAATTGTGAGTTTTGTCGTATTTAAAAAAATCTGTAATGTCGATAATAACACTTTCTGGTACGCTCGGAAAGTGTTATTACCGACAAAACGAAATTGTCGACTTAAAAATTTTAATTGTCCTTGAAACCGAATGTTTATTTGTATAATTTTGACGATATTTAAACTTAATGTAAATCTTATATTATCTAGAATGTAACCGCTAAATCTAAACTAAATGTAATAAGTACTAAAAATTACGAAAATCATTAAATTCAAGTTTACTGATTTTTTCTTGATGACCTTGGACCCTTTATGAACACAACATAAAATAAGTTATACTGTAATAAATATCATAGTATAACTTTACTAGTAAAACCTAAAAAGAAACGTCCGAGAAATCTGAGACTAAACATTTTCACTTTTCTTTGGGGTCCCAAGTGGCCAGATTTGGACTTGGTAAACCGAAAATATCTAAAATCCATTTTTGCTTTTCAAATATTTTGGGCACAAAATCATAGAAAAACCCCACGTTGAGTCAAATGGCAAAAAATTTTCCAATTTTTAAAAATACAAGAAAATGTAAATAATAATAATATAACAACAGGCCCATTTTGTCCCCTTCCATTCAATCCCACAAAACACCGAATTATCCGTCGTAAAGTCTCTTCAGAAAAGACGCGGAAAAACGCGCACAACTGTACTTTTACATCCTGCGATTGATCTTGCAGCTTCTGTTCGCGCGCATCTTTACGAGTGTAGCGTATTTTGATAGCCGCCAGGAAAATGGCGAAAATGCCGTGATACGAATCCACAGGGGCGCCTTGGGAAAGGCTTCGGCAAACCTGACCCACATTTCCTCGAAGCTCGTTTCTTTTCGTCCTTTTTGCCCCCGAAACGACGGCCGTTTCCGCAATTTCGAGGCGCAGCTCACCTTGTACTTACACGCCTGAAGGTCGTTACTTTTTTGTGCCTCTCGCGAACTGCTTCCAGCGGACATTAGCCATTCGTTCGTTAGATCGGGCGCGCGCAATAAATAAGCAACGACCCGTCGGACGGAAAAAAAGCTTCAATGTCAAGGTGCCAGAATGTGACGTTCTAATTGGGGGCATAATGGACACGGGTTTGCGTAAGAGTGCGTAAATTTAAGAAACATTGAAATGATATCGCATAGAGATGCAAGAGACGGTCATATTGAACCGATTCCAACTCGAAATTAAACTTTTGGAGATGCGCAGGTTTACACTGTGTCTTTCAGAAATGGAGAGATTGGATGAGTCAATTTTAGATGTTATTTTAGAAATTTAAGTTTAGTCATATTGACTAAAAAACACATTACACCCGCTTTCACGCACTTGCGTATGCAGGCTGACAACATAAACATTATAAATAAACGCGACTCAGAATACCGTTTTTGTTGTCATATTGGCTATGGTGAGCCACGTTCAATCAATATTTCAGTCATATCAACACACGTTGTTTTATATTGATTCAACGTATTGAAAATTTCAAAATCGTTCCATATATATTGAAATCAATATGTCTTGGGACAATACTGAGGTTAGTCAAAATATATTCAAAAATATATGATTCCAAATCAAAATTAAACTTTTAGATATGAGAAGAATTTATTAGCAGATATCATCTGTAGTTATACACCGAGTCAAACGCAGGTAGATTTTTTTAATCAAACTCAGAATTTGTCTCAGAATCAAGTTTTAAGTAAGGAATCGTCTCAGAATTAAGTTTCTTGTAGAACTGGAATCAAATGTTGAGTCAATTATATACCGGTGTCGAATATATGGTCATGTCATAACTGTCAAAAAAGACAACTATGCCATCCTGAGACACCTAGTAAAACAAACTCTCAAAGGGTGTAAAAATAACCGCGAAAACCGCGACCTAGACTAACTTCGGCATCGTGAGTCAATGCGAGTCGAAGGGACGCCGATCGGACGAGATAAAGAGTTCACTGGGTTATCTATTAGAGATGCAATTGCGCAACTGGTTGCACGCGTGTCGAACGCGAACAACAGCGTTTTGGAACGCCGCCATCGGTTGTCGTAGGCGCTGTCATCTGTAATAAATAAATTAAGTCGCTCGGCATCACGCTGCGTGGGACTAGTGCCGACTTCCAGGTATCTGTTACGCGGACGCTGGTAACAGTTCGCAGTTTTGATTGAAGATTCACATTTTTCTTCGTTTAGATTTCGATATTCACTTTGTGAATATCAAACAATTTTGTTACAATCTTTGTCAGAATTTTAGACGGTATATCAAGTCAAACGGAAATTCAGTTTTAAGTCATTTTTAAGTTATGGAATCATGTTTCAATTCATATGTGGAAATATACTGGGAGATTGATATGAATTCTTTCTAGTTCTAGAACGTTTTGTGTGAAGTTATTGTATATCGAGCCATGTTCATTCCTAATATGTTTCACCAAGGGCGATGAAACAGGAAATCCGTTCAATCCGAAGACAAGGTTTGTAATCGCACGAGGAATGGATTTTCCGTTTCATCGGCCATGATGCAAACGATATTTTTTGTCACAAGGGAACGAAAAATGCAATTTTCCGAAACGCCCTAGTGCAGGAAATTGCGTGTTCGGTACCGCGTGACAAAAAACATTTACATAATGATTATTACGGACAATTATATATTGAGTTAATATTGAATCAATATTTGAAATCAAGTTATTTATTAATGTCTCGTCCAACTTTTTCAAAAATCAACTCATATCAGCAATTGATGAGTCGATGTATCATTCATTGATTCACGTATAGTCATATCTGTAATTCACAGTATAAATCAAACGTATATACGCATTCTAAAATATGTCATTTATATGAACCTATGTACAAACATCAATATTGAATTCATATGAGTGAATATTGAACTTCAGTAGTGACTCACATGAGTCTATTCAATTTCAATATTAAGCCATGCGAGTAAACATTAAAATATAATATTGACCAGCCCTTGAAATCATACAAGAACCGAAGTTGCAGCCCACATGCGAGTAAAATATTGATTGATATTTTGATGTGGAGTCATATATGGATTTGGTTTGGCCCTTAGCGAAACTGGACTGTGCTTAGCGTATGAAATAACAGTCGCGCGCTATTTGTGCTCGAATGAAAAAGATAATTGAGATGCTGGTTGGCTTCGGCCAAATGTTCATCGGCAGCGTGTGTATCTTCTCGAACGAGTAACGAGCGGCCGTGCGTTATACCGAGGGATGAATGCGCGTCTATAAATAAGAGCCGAAGTGGGCGACGAGATGCAATCTCGCAAATCTAGAGCGCCGCGCCGCCACAGAGGATCATTGTTTTTGGAAAACTGACACGCGCCTGCCGCTTCGACCGAAGCGCTTTTCTCACCACGCGACCTAATGATCACTTTTCCAGCGACATTCGCTGCTGATCTCGAATGTACAGAGACGTGCTTTGTCGAGTTTTCGTATTATTATTCAGAAACATCAGGGTTTAGAGAAACAAATTTTAATTTGATTTGAATGGATTTAATTGATTTAAAGCAGACATTGATATTTAAGACATTAATGTTTAAGTATAACCTTCAGTATTGTAAATTAATACCAAAATATTCTAAGGTTGATTAATTTAAATTTAATATAATTTATTTAAATTAAGTTTTTTATGTTTCCAGCGAAATGTGTTCAATGAGACGATATTTATATTGTAAACAAATTTAAACAATATAAATATCGTCGACTCAATGATAATAGTATATTATCATTGAGTCGAACATTCGGAAACGGTTAATGACAGTCCAATTATTATCAAATACAGATTTTTTATGCCATAGAAGTATATCGTGATATATGTTCAAAAAGTTGATTCAAACAAATACAGGAATATTGTGATGAATTTTGTTCGAAAGTTTTGTTCGTGGCATTTGTACTTTAAACTTTACAACCTTAATCGGTCTCCCGATCAGTTAGTATTATTTAAATTTGAATAAGTATGAAGTAATTTATGACATTTTAAAATATTGAAATATTTTATGCTACAGATAATTTTGTCAAGTTTTTTCATTTTTCTTTCTTTACACTTTAATGTTAACGATATGTGAAAAGCATTTTTTTATTTAAATTATTGATTTTTATTAACTCTTTGTCTGTGGTTCAGTTTTTCTATTCCTCTGAAATAAAAAAAGGACAGAAGATTTGTAATAGATGCATCAACCAATAAGAGCATTACTTTCCGTTATTCATCTTCTGCTACCGGGTACACACACATTCATAGACCTGTCAATTTTACAGCGATTTTTGTCGATACACGGGGAATGGTTTACAAACTCATTCAATTTGAATGGCGATTTAAATTATTGATTGAAATCATCAAAACCCATTTTGGAAATATATTTATGTAATATCTGCACAAATACACTACAAAAACAGGTCTTTTTTAAAGACATTTTTGGAGAAAAAACATGAAAAACGTCTCAAATGAAGATGTTTTCTGATGAAAAAGACACTAAAAGTTTGTAAACGTTTTTTTCGAAGACACTTCGTTTTGCCGTGTAGCCCCCAGGTCATGGAGTATATCTGGATCCCCAGGCTTAGTTCAATGGGTAGTTTGTGGTAGCAACACAAACTATACAGCGAACATTCTACCTTAAATTGTCAAATTAATATTTTTTAAGCGAAGTCAAAGTTAAAAAAAGGGGGGTAAACAATGTAATTTTTTTCAAATGTCCATAACTAAATTTTGGTGGCGTAACAAAACGAAGAATCCCGTCCCCCCTCTCCCATGTCACATTTTGTCACACATTCTGGATCCCCCCCCCCCCCAAGTGCGAGATGTATTATGTGAAGGGCTCCTTAAGCCACTTTGTATTGCCAATTTTTAATGCTTTGCAGTGATATAAAAGGTGTCGTGCCAAGTCTTATGAAAACAAATTGTAACACTTCAAAGTATTAAAATGGACCATGTACAGTATATATGTAAGATGCTTTACTCGGATACTGTACCGGACATAGTACTCGAGTACTGTACAGCCAACGATCGGTACAGACATTAAAAAATAGCTCGGGATCATCGTACTATTATTTCCCTGAATCATTGTCTTAAACTCAAAATAACATCGTGTCGAACACAGCTATGTTATAGCTGTCAATTGTTAACTGTTCGCGAACTTTACTTCATGCAAGACGTAAAAATGTCTATCATCAAGGTGGAACAGCACTTTTTAACTTTTAAATTACTTGAACTTATTTGACAAATAATTCAGTATGAAGTAAGTTTTGCACAAAACGTATTAATACGATTATTTGGTACGAAATTTATTGTGATTGCTGTTCCTTTGGTAAGGCGTACTTTCCATCTGATATGGTTTGGTAATTTATAATTGAAGGGCCGATGCAATAACGACATTTGCGCTCGGGCTGGCTCAAGTGCCCCTAAATACAGGCAATCGCCACTGAGCGCGTAACAACCAACTTCAGATTAAAATATCTATAAAACAATAGCAGCTACGTGTATAGTGTCAGCGAGGAAGTTGTTCCTTAGGTTCCAAGGAATAACTATGCAGAATAAATCCCTAATGAAATCATAGGTATAACAGCAGTTTTCGTACTGCTGTTATGAAAACTGCTGTTATTCCTATTACTATGATTTACAATCATAGTAATAGCAGCAATTTGGCAGTAGTATGGCATCCAACAGGCAACGGTACGGTAAGCGTTTGGCGTCAAGGCTGGATCATGATCGCGAGCCATACTGTTGCCCTACAGTTGCCATGCTCGAGGGCCATATTGATGCGATACTGTTGCCTTCACTACCCTCGCGCCATACTTTTGCCGTACTTTGAAGAACTTTGGCGAAAGTACGCCAACAGTATGGTGCGCATGTATGGCAACAGTAAGGAATCAATGGTCCCACCCATCAACCCTAAGTTCAC
>JABFPB010008269.1:0-10288 GCA_022817645.1 Ceratoteleas bidentatus | reverse complement strand
AGAATATTCATGTATATTCCCTAACAGACAAACCTCTAAAACACGTAGATTCGACGTGGAAGCTACGGCGAATCTACGTCCGAATGTTCCTCCACGTAGAATCCACATAGATTTCATGTGCGATGTCTTTATGAGTTGAAATATACCATAACACTGATTGAAACTTGAAATATACCATTAAATTGACTAATACAGACCATACTCAAAATACTATATGTAAACACGACAGTGCATTGATCTTTTTTGTATCATTTATTGGATCGCAATAGGACAAAATTGAAACAGACCATTGGAACATACCATAAATGTAATTAATACCCAATAAACATAACACAAAAATAAAATATTTTTAATTAATTGAAACATACCCATAAAAAATTCCAAGAAAGTGATAAATACCCTAAAAAATACCCTGAAACATACCCTCGATTTTTAAAACATACCATACATAAGAATGAAGTATATCAAGGAAGCTAATGAAATATGCCAACAACAGGACGAAACCTAGGTAGAAAATAATGGAACCAACCACCGACTCGTCGGAAACAGACCCATCCAAGACTATTGAATCATACCGGTGGTAAAATTAACGGAGCAGGAAGTGAGATTGATACATTTTGTAACGCTTAACGCTCCTTTATTTCGAGCCTACGCTAAACCTGATACGGACGTAACAGCTGGCATTTCGTTCCTGGTCCATGAGAAGTTCATTCACTGTCGCCGCTCGGGAAACCTGAAACGATCAAAACAACTTTTTCACGCTGACCCTTTCAAGCATCGCGGATTATCCTTTTCTCGCAGGGGAAGGAATTCTGTTTCACCACACCCCTTCTGTTTCAGCTTCTTTTTGTTGTTCACCTAATTTCGTATTTATTTTTCGAGAACTTGATCCATTAAACCAAAATTAAAAATGGTACTTCGGTGGAAATAAGGCGTGCGACCTTGAATTCAACTTTTGCGAGGCACGAGCGTTCAAATCCCCATTAAAATTGTTTTAATTCTTTTTTTTCTAATAAAAAACATTTCTTGATAATTTAATTTGTAACTTGATTTGAAATAGAGTAACGACAAACAGTTTTTTTACGACGTATTTAATTTCTACAAGGGACGAGGGTTCAAAACCTCGTTAAACATTTTTAATTGTTGCTTTTTCTAACAAAAATTGTTTTCGACACTTTAATTTGAAACTTGATTTGAATTAAAGCGAAGACAGAAAGTTTTCTGACGACGAATTTAATTACCATAAGGGACGAGGGTTCAAAACATCGTTAAACATTTTTTAAAGAAATTGTTTGCGCTTTATATGATTTTAATGCAAGTGAACAAAACCTTTTTTATGTCGACTCTCTTTTTTATAGGACGAGAGTTCGAAACCTCATACAAATTTTTTATTTTGACCTTAACGAAATGAAATTTTTTGATGTTTGATTTTAAAATTAAGTTTGAATTAAATTAAATTAAATCGTTACGTCACTTTTTTTAGTACCATGCAGCACAGACCCGGGTTTCACATTTCCAACACTTTAGGCACGGCAATAAAAATTACGCAACGTAATCTAACACGACTCCCAATTCGTTTTATGCCCTGGAAGCCCCGGCACCGTACAGTCGGAAGTCTCAAGGTGCCTCGCAGGTAAGCAGATTCGACGTCATTCGGCGCTACGTAAAAAAGGATGGGAATCGCCCGAAAATTATTGCCTGGCAGTATAAAATATCGTAAAGCAAAAAAACACATTCTTTATTTTGGCCGCACATTTTTCGCAAATATTTACAACGCAATTCCGTTTTTTGAACGAGTTTCAAAAAAAGTGCAAATTCGACCAATCAGGGAAGATTAAGTTAAAAACTTGTAAAAAATATAAAAAAAGGCAAACAAATTTTCAATTTGAGCAATAGCGCATTTTTAAACAAAAAACGATATTAAAAAAGAAAGACGAGGATTTGAACCCACGTCTTTCCAAAAAGTTGAATTCATTAAAAATAGCTAAAAACGTACAAAAAAGTCATCAATCCTGAATATAAAAACTTAATTTAAAATGAAATGAATTTTTACAAAATTAAAATTTAACAATCTGAATTTGCCTAAACGCTGATTGGCGTAAAGAATTGTACGAAAAAAAATGTTCACAAAGATTTGAACCCTTGTCTCTACTAAAAGTTGAATTCATGCAAAAAGACCAAAAATGAACAAAACGTCCACATCTTGAATAAAAAACGTCTTGAAATAAAATTTGACAAAATCGAAATTTAAGAAACTGACAATTTGCCTAATTGGTAAAAAAAATTGCATCGAAATATTCGTTTCAGGATCGGTTTCTCGTGTTTTTTTAATTCCTACGAAGGATCGCGATAATCATCGCGTTATCGGAAGAAACTGACTCGCAAAACATTTTTTCCGGTGAGCCGAGATGGCGCAAGAAGCGGCCCGAAAAAATGTGTTATGCACCGCGCGATCTTTAGGTGACCTTCAGCTAACTTTAGACGGGAGGATCCCCGATTGGGATTGTCTCACGATCGTGTTTTATAGGCTACATAAATATATTGTGGGACAGTTAAAAACCCACTGAACGGCTTTTCGAAATTATTACGCTGTTCCGCGCAGAAACGCCGGCTCGGTTTATTACACAATGTTGCCGCGCGGTTCTTAATAACGCTTTTTTGCGTGCAAAATACGTGGGCCTGAGAATTGGGAAGGCTCGATTTCAGAAATAAACGAGATTTGACTTAAATGCAGTTGGAGGTTAAGGACGGTGAAATACGATGTAAACCAAATTTTAGGTTAAAATAGAGTTCAATTTAGGTTAGAATAATACATTTTTAAGGTTACAATTGTTATACATATTTTAATAAATGCATATTAGGTTAATTTTAGGTTTCGCCAATTTAAAGGTTAGGATTGAGTTTTAGGTTATGAGAAATTTTTGTTGCAAACAACAAATTTTTTTTATTTTAAAAATATTTGTTATTATTAAAAATTAAAAAATATTTAAAATAACAAAATAATTGTTTAAAATTTAAATCGTTGAAAAACTTTAAAAATCAAGTTTTTAGGACGAAACTGTTTTAGCAGAATTATTTCTAGACTAAATATTTGAGTTAACCTATATTGAGCAGAAAGTGGTATTAACACGCTGGAGTGTATCGTAATAAATATTTCATTTGAAACATAGTAACTCTGGTGATAATAGAACTACGACGCATTTTCTTTCATATCGAAAACCCAGATAAAATGTTTCTTCCTATTCCACTTGAAACATTAAATAAAAATAATAAAAAATGTAATAAAATTAAATTAATTAAATAATTTGTAACTTTTAATACTACAATTTTTAATAACATCAATAAAGCATAAAACCATTAACATTCCATAATCGAAAATAAAATTGTCCCAATTCATAAAATACGGAAATTTCAGTATACTAACGTCTTCCATACGATTTCAAATATTATGGGTATCTGGAATGGCCTCTTTGTGGAGGTAACCTTGAACGAACGAATACGCACTAATTTCGTTCGAAGGTCGCTCGCTATTTTTAATTTGAGTTTGATACTACTTTTTAATTCGAGTTTCGTTAGCAAGGATACCGTTTTAACGCGCAAAAATAATATAAATGAAATGGTTAATTAATCCTTTTTCTTTTGTTTTCTAAACAATTAGTTCGTTGGATGATGTTCAATGGAGTAAGTGTCGATAAAATTTGTAGACCGTAATTAATACGGCACGTTAAACACGCGTTTTCAGGAGAATTATAACTGTCGAACTTTCCAGGACAGGTGTCTTGTAGTTGCAATCAATCTAGTGCAACACTGCAAAACGTTCGCGAAACGTTTCTTTAAACTCAAATAGATTGGTGATAACAACTGTAATTATTAAAAATTATTATTTTCGACAGTGTGCATTTGTATACAAATTTAGTAATGTAAACAAACGTATTTCTGTTTATATTCCTGTTTTTGTTTGTTTACTTTTTTATTGTTTACATTTGTAATATTTACATTTGCAATGCTGACTGTTCTAATGTTTATGTTTAAAAATGTTTACATATCCAATGTTTATATTTTCAAAGTTTACATATCCAAATGTTTACATTTGCAGTGTTTACATCTCCATTGTTTACTTTTTTCAATGTTTACGTATCCAATGTTTACATGTGCAGTGTTTACTTCCCCAGTGTTTATTATTTTTAATGTTTGACATATAAGAAAATATGAAAAAATGACGAAAGCTAAGAAAAGCTAAATTCGCGTTCACAGTTATCTGAACCATGTAATGTTTATCAATAGCGCCGCCACCTCATCGCGGACAATCTATCTCGGTTTCCCCGAACCCGCGTAATTGCCGGAAAAACCTACTTATCGCGTCGTGATTCTGCTAGTGCGACATCTACCAGCGTCGTCTGCGAGATAAGGTGCGACGGAAATAGCTGCGGGAAAAATGTCGCGCGGTCGTTTGTAAGGCGGGAAAAGTCGCAAGGAACAGGCCGATGGATCTGGCACCAGTGACCGGTAGCTCCTTCTGTTTGGGATTCGAGATTGAGTCAAGGTCAAATCGACCTCCGATAAGGTGCAAAATGAATTTTTATCAATAAAACAAACATTGATTGTAATCAGAAAATGTGTTTATTGATGTACATGTTTTGTAAACAAAGTTTTGTTTATGTTATGTTTCTGAGAGATGTTCCGATGAAGGAAGGTACGGAGAAACAATTTTTATGTTCAGTGTCGATTGTTTATTTACATTGAAGGCGTCTTCATTTTGCGAAACGCCACAGGAAACAACATTTATAACAAAAAACATAAACACAGGGGTTTTTTCTTGTTCGGTCAAGGACATAAAGCAAAATAAACAATGCTTTGTCCTTGAAATACAAATTGTAAACAAAGCGAACGCAAAGATTATGTATATCAAAACATTGTTTACATTCATAATAACTAACAAAACAATATTGGATTTTGGGAAATGAATGTTTTCCAAAATCGACATAAACAAAACATATATTTGTTTACATCAAACCTAACAGAACAAAACATCGCATGTTTTGTCCATCAACCCATGGAAACTAACAAAACCTATCGTTTATTTACATCCCCCAGCATTGGTCGCGAATTCTCGAACCGCGAACCGAAGCTTGTTTATCTCCGATCGCAAAACACCTCCGCCACTCGAAAGAGGTCCTGACAAAACACGTCCAACCGAAAACCGTAAACAAAACTTGGCATTCACCGGGCGAGCCTCATCAAAGCCCGGGCCGTAAACAACTCTTTGTTCCGCCTCCCAATTCGACAATGGACTTCCTCTGCCGCGAAACAACAACCGAAGGACACCAAAATCCCCCCGTCCCATAAACAAAGCCCTCCGAATCCAACATTTCCCCCCCCCCTCTACCACCCCCCGAATCGTAACACCCGAAAACAAAAATCGCGGAACAAAGACGCCGCGCGTCGCGACGCCTTGCGTACGTGCCTTCGATCCGCCGGCTCCCCCTTCCCGGCCCCCGGGCGTCCCCCACCCCGGCTATGTCTGCGTCCCGTCTCAGCCGGCGGCGGGAGAAGCCGCGCGCGCGGCGCATCGATTGGTTAACCGTGACCCCCACCACGGGCGCTTTCGCTTTCACCCAATGAGGCCTCACTTTCGCGCTCGCCCGCGCCGAGTCGCGTCCCGACACGCCGCCGTCGCTCAGCGCGGCTCAGTGGCCAGTGGGCAATCCTTGTGCGAGCGACACTGCGAACGACGTTTTTGCGAGCCGGTCGCGACACGTTCCGAGCCGTCACGTGTGTTTGTTTTGGTGTAGCCGGCGCCCAAATCGCGTGTCGCGCCCAAAACCCGCGACTGGCGCCCAAACCGCGTAATTGGCGCCCAACGTGTGACCGGCTCAGGGATTGTATAATTGGCGCCCAACGTGGGTCCGCCGTCTCATTTGTATATCTGACGACCAACTGGCGCCAAAAATTTCATGCTTGGCGCCCAACGTGTGACCGGCTCAGGAATTTTATAATTGGCGCCCAACGTGTGTCCGCCGCCTCATTTGTATATCTGGCGACCAACTGGCGCCAAAAATTTCATGCTTGGCGCCCAACGTGGGACTGGCCAAATTTCATGCTTGGCGCCCAACGTGTAACCGGCACGCGATTTCTATAGCTGGCACCGACACTGCATAACTGGCGTTCAGATCGTTTAGCCGGCTCGCGAATTGTATAGCTGGCACCGAAACTGCTTAATTGGCGTGCAAATCGTTTAGCCGACACCAAAACTGTTCGAGTGGCGCGCACGTCGCCGGAAGTGCCGGAAGAGTGTTGGGCGAGGATGGCGCGTTGATGTGCGTAGGGCCCGGCGCGTGGATTCCGGCGCCAGACTCGCCGGCGCGACGACCTTGGCCGGCGGCTTTGTTTACGCGGCGTCGCGGTGTCACGTGCGACGCGACGAGGGCGTGAGCGTCGATGCACGGATTTTGATGCCGGTGAGCCGCTGGCCCGGGCGAGTCTGCACGCCGCCGAAACCTTGGCGAGAGCCGAACCGTAGCCGAGAGCGCAACCTCTGCCACGCGGGACCATCGTCGCTGATACTGTAGTAAGTTTTTGCGAACATTTTTACGCAACTGACGCTGAGATACGCTGTATTTCAAATTGATGATATCACAATCGTCTCGCATTTACATTGCAAGCATATCGCAAAATAAATCCCAATAATTCATGTAGCGTTTCGTCCATCTACCAAAGCTTATTAATGAATAAAATTACTTAAATTAAAAAGCACAATTACATAAACCATTCCCAATAAAAGGTAGAGAGTATTCTCCAGGTTCCAGGTTGGGCGCCCAGCACACCTAGGGCCGGCAGAGTTTACGAGTTATGCGTCATTCTGTTTACGAGTTATGTGGCAAGGTCATTTTTGTTTCGGTCTTTGCTTTGGTAATTTTGTAAAAAAAATGTTCATGTAATTCGCACTCCGATAGAATATTTCAAATGATAGTCATGGGATATGTTTGTATGCAAGGCGAGAAGGTCATCTTTGTTTTGGTCATTGTTTTGGTCAGTATCTTGGGAAAAATGATTGCGTTAGAAATATAGGATTAATGGTAGTAAACTTCCCCGATAGAACAAAATGTATGTTATACATATATTAGATGGACATTCATACATTAAATAGATATATACATATTGATGTTCTATCTGGGTTTATTTGTGTATAAAGTGACAAGGTCACTTTTGTTGTTGTCATTGTTTTGAGGTAACGTCTTATCTCCAGAAAGATTTAATGCTGTAAAATATTCGACCAACAATAATAAACATTGTTTGTATAAAAGTCTACAAGGTCACTTTAGTTATGTTCATTGTTTTGGTCATTATTTTGAGGCGATGCCTTGTTTAGAAAAGAAATTGCGAATTTAGAAATATCGGATTGATGTTAATAGACTTTGTTTCTATATACAGCAACAAGGTCACTTTTGTTGTTGTCATGGTTTTGAGACATTCTTTTATCTTCAAAAAGGTTTAATGCTTCAAAAATATTTGAGCAAAGATAATAAACATTGCTTGTATACAGGTCTACAAGGTCACATTGTTTTGGTCATTGTTCTGGTCAGAGTTTCCAGATTTGGGCTAAGAATCGCTTACACAGAGAAACACTCTTATGTAAATAAACACTGGAGGGAAATAGATTTTTGTTTACTGGCATCTCTAGTTCTGGTCATTACTTTGAGACAATTTTTTGTTTAAGAAAGTTATTGCAAATTTAGAGATATATGATGGCTAATGGTAATATATATTGCTTTGTTTTGTAAAAGACGACAAGGTCCCTTTTGTTGTGGTCATTGTTTTTGTCATTACTTTAAAGTAAATTTCCCAATCGAAAAAATGCAAAACATCACAAATATATGGTGATCTCATATATTGGAATGAAAAACCCCCAAGGTCATTTCTGTTTTGGTCAGTCTTTTAACCTATATTTCTTTGGAATTTTAAATTTACTTATACAAAAATGTGAAGAAAAAAAATTGATTGAAGCAGCAACGAAGAGTGTTTGGATTTAAGTGACAAGGTCAATCATGTTTGTGTCCGTTCAAGGCAATGCCTGTCTCGAAAGAAAAGCCTGCTTTAAATAATAACAATGACGGAACTGTCGAAAATAGTAGTAAAAATTATTCGGATGCAGTGACAAGGCTACGCTTGTCTCCGCCATTGTTTTCTTTACGGAAGAAAAATATACTCGAGAATACATAATGAGTCATAACACTCGTAACTCGTACTGAAGTAATTAAGAATATTGAGTAGAAAGTAGAAATGTGGATTTTGGCATCTGTCAGCCGGAGAGAAAACTTAATTTTTATTAAATTAACAATTTCTCAAGGTCATTCATGATTTCGTGTCTGTGATTAAACAATTAAAAAGAAAAACATATTCTTAACAAAACTGAAAGAAAAATAATAATGACGGAACTTGTATCAAAATCGAAGTTATTAAACTTCGATTTTGTTAAAAACAAATAATACTGATGATTTGGTCACAAACCGTCAAGGTCATTTTTTGGGTTTTCATTAATGTTTCATTTTCAAACAAAAGTATACTCGAATGAATATCAGCAATAATAATATTGTTACGAATACTAATAATAATTACACAGATAATAATATGAATTTAACAGATAATAATAACAATACTTCGATGTGACTATTTAAGGTCATCTTTGTTTTTTTCTTCCTCAAAGCAGTTTTTTCTCAAATTTAAAATATCTTTCAATGAAAAAATTGTTTTCGTTATTATTTTGATTGTTTTTTTATATAATTATCATTGTTTATGATATTTTTTTGTTTTTGTAAAGAAAAATTATCCTTTCGGTGTCATTTCGATTCGATTATAAGCTGTACTTCAGTGTTGACAAGTTTTGCGATTCGTCTTAACCCGTCGATGGTTGCGCTGTTTTTATTATCCTTTTCTCGCGACAACATCCTCACTCCGACTTCTCTCTCTTGTTAGCTGGTAGTTCATATCGCGACCAGCGGCGGGTTAAACTCGTTCATAAATAGGAACGTTTTGTTTGCGGAAACTAGTTTTGTCGCGACGCATTAGCATGCCTATTACGCCGGCTCATATTTTTCTGATTGTACGAGCTGAAAAAAGAATAGGTTGTTAAGAAAAAAAGTGAAGTCATAGGGTATGCAGTCCGCGTTTTGTTCAGAGTCTTCGGAAACGTGGAAAATGCCGGGAAGAAAAAGGAGAGGAAGGAAAAACCGTGAGTGAAATCGAAATTGCAATGTTCTATAAAAATTTTATCATAAATTGTTTCATAAATTATTTCAAAAATCATACATTTACAATAAACCAAATAAAATTTTTTAAATTTAAGATATTTTTTGCTACCTATTCTGAAGTTCAGAATCTGAGAGGTTATGTACACATCTCGTTCCCATTAACTGTTTGAACTTAAAATCTAAATCTGAACGTTAAAAGTTTAGAATCTGTTCTTTCATATTTTATACTTTTGAATTTAACTATTTTTTGCCATAAATCTTACGTTATAAATTATCGAGGTAAAAATGATAAAAAAAGCTGACAACTTCATAAATCCTACTGCTTTTTACCACGTTGTAATTTTTCCGAATACTACGTGAAAAAAATGGGCCGTTGAGGTAGTTATTATGACACTTTTTTATCGTGTCTGTGTGGGTGTGTTGATGTGATCGCATTGTCTCTCAGTGGAACAAATGACAAGGTCACGTTTTTTTGAAGAATTTTGTCTCGTTTCCCGGTTTGAATACAACTTTATGCTCGTTTGCATGCAACGATGAATATTTTGTCGGAGTTTATGTTTACATTTGAAAGAAAACGACTTTTTGATACAACCATAGGGATCCCCTTATTCATCTTAATTCTTCTAATACGTACAATGAAATCGAGTTTTTTACTTTAAAACTATAATGCGAACCAAAAATGCATTCTCTAAATGCATCACAAAAGTGTATTTCATAAATTCGTAACAAAAATGCATTTTGTGAATGCATAACAAAAGATGCATTGGATAAATGCATAACAAAAAAGGATTGTAAATAACAAATGATAAATAATTGGAACAAAAACTTTAATATAAAATAAAAAATGCATCATATAGCAAAATGAAAAATGCATAATAAAAATTGTAAACACTAATAGATACGAATGCAAATATAGAGAAATGAGTGCACGTAAATTTAATTGAAACGCTAGCAGATAAAAGAAATTTCGTCGTAGTAGCACAATAACACTGAAACTTCGTTTTTATCACATTATTACTGTCGTCTCGAGTGCACTTTAT
>JABFPB010008268.1:0-10289 GCA_022817645.1 Ceratoteleas bidentatus | reverse complement strand
CGCGGGGCCCGCCCCTCTCTCCCCCCCTGTTTGGGGGGGGGCGCCGCGCGCGCGCGGGGGGAGGGGGCGCCGTCTCCGAGCGGCACGCCATCGCGCGTCGCCCGCGCGCCAACCACGGCCGCCGATTTTCCGCCGATTTCCGCGGACCAGCGCTTTCCGCGACGCGCGCGGCGCCCCTCCCCTCCCCTCCCGCGGCAACACGCTGGCGTTCCCGCGGCAGCGCGGCTCGCCTGTTGCAGCGGCTCCAAAGGCTTTCGAGGTTACGTAATGCCACCGTAATGCTTGCGGGGTGTTTGCACTCGGAGCCGCCTTTTTTCGGGTGCTGTTTATTTTCGTTGAAAGGAGAGCCGAGTCAAGGTCTCGGGCTATTTTTAACGACGCGGAGGATCGGCTTTGGGCGCATCCGGGAAGGGTTTTTCGGCGGTGGCGAGAGCTCAAAATGTGCAGTTGCGGTTGCTAGTGGCGTTTCGGGGGGTCGTTTTCGGAATGACATTCAGGGTCAGAGGTCGAACGGCTTCTGTTTGGGATGTGTTTTTGAGAGGGGTTTGTGTAGGTTAGACTGTTTGTGTTTGGTCTCTGGCGTGATCTTTGTTTGTATGAGTTTTTTAATGTGAGTTTGTTTGTTTTGTTCGAGTGTTTACTACGTGTCAGGAAGAGGTTTAGTTTCAAAGTCAAGCTTGGACAATAGTAGAGCTGATGTTACGTTTGTCAAACGGACTTGTCGATGTTTTCGTATACTTTTTTGCAATCAAATTTAATATGCTGACTTTGGTTTTATAGAATTCGAAAGGAGAGTAGTTGAGTTGACAGTCTTGGAGTTGTGTTTTTGAATTTATATATTTTGTGTTATACATATGGTTGTACATTTATATCTGCAAATAAAAACATTGATTTTATATCTGTGATTTTGAGGAAAAACCAGTTAAGTCACTTTTTTGTGATTTTGAGATATTTAAGTTTAAAGTTTCAAAAGTAAACTTTTGCATTTTTATATCAATCTTCTTTATGTCTATTGGATACCATTTCTAATGCAAAATAAAGGTAAAATATAATGTTTAAGTTACGAAAATTAAATTTAAGTTTTCCTATGTATTTTGAATGGGAACTTAACTGGTTATTCCTCAAAACGGGTGCACTTACTGGTTTTTCCTTAAAATTGACACTTCACTGGTTATGTTTTGTCAAAATTGAGCAAAATTTACATCGTATAATAACATTTCGATGTTCCCAAATGAAAATATACATAGAAATATATCAGTTTCCGCTCTTAACCAAATTTGTCAAAAAATGTGACTTAACTGGTTTTTCCTCAAAGCCACAGAATTCCTGATTGGTTAGTTCAGTTTAACTGGGCTTTCCTATGACAAAAGGTTAGAGTGAAATTAACAAAAGACCAGAGGGTGTAAATTCCAGAAAGCAAAAGGTGAGAGATTCCAGTGTTATTTGCCACGAATGTTGAAAGAAACTTCCAGATAAGTTAGGGGTTCAGTGAGGTCGTTGGATACAAACAGATCGTGTTCTTTGATATCATCGCTATTGCGAAAAATTAGAGCATTCCGGTAGCGAGAATTTCACTATGTTGCCTGGGTGAATACCAAATCTGCGGTATCTATGAAACCGTCTTTAAAGGCGTCACTGATTTTTAAGTGAGTGTTCAGAGTTGTTGAGCGAAGTTTTTTCTTGTGATCGACGTCATCCGGAATAATGAAAATCAGCAGGTGTAAGTTGCGGCCTTGCTTGCTGAGGTGAGAGAAAGTTTCCTGCAGGCGCGTAACAGTGGTCCAGGTCTGCAACCTTCTTTTCAAGGGTTGCGTAGCTGGTATCATGAGCTGACAGATGTAAATTTGGGGAGTGCTTTGGTGTCTAAATTATTATTTTTTTAAAAAAGGCAGGGGAATTCATTTCAAAAATTAAAGACATCCCGATAAATTTTGTTTTTTATTTTGTATTTTATCGTCCTTTTTGCACCGATATTTTGATATTAGTGCAATACTCTGAAGTTGGCCTTTCTTCATCGATATTATGAAGTTGGATCTTCTTCTTAAGAGCCAGTATATAGAAAATACAAAGGATAAACATAAATATAATTATCTACAAATTGACAAATTAATTGATTCACCTAAAAATGTTGCTTGAATTTAATTTCAATTATAACTCGATATTCTTACAGGTGGAACCGGATTCCTCGGAAAAATTCTCATAGACAAATTGCTGCGTACCTGTCCGAATTTGCAAAAAATCTACATGTTGATCCGTCCGAAAAAGGAGAAGAACATCGAGAAGCGGCTGGAGGAACTGTTCGCCGATCCGGTGAGTAATAGCAAACTAACGAAAATTCGTCATACGTTTTGCACACACGGACGCACGCGTTTCGTAGGGTCAATATCGACGACAGGTTGAGGTCATGCAAGTAAGTACCGGTGACGTCACTGTATTCGCGGTAATTCACCGACAAATAAACGACACCTTACGCACTCGCATTTTTTCCCCTTTTTTACGCGAACGCGTATTTTTAGATGCTTGTTTTTGACCAGTTTCGCGTGATTCCGGTTTTTGCGGAATGCAATAAAACATGTTTGTTTAATAATGACGATTTGAACTGCGTTGTTTCGTGTATTAACCCTTTTAGCGTTTAACTGCTGGAACTGTTTTTGAGCGATTCAATTTCTTCAGGTTTTTCAACGTTTGAGGGAAGAAGTGCCGAAATTTCGGCATAAAATATGCACAGTGCCGGGCGACTGTACTGTTCCGGAATTGGGACTTTCTGCGGCGGACAGAGATATGTTGATTCGAGATGTGAGTTTAAAATTTAATAAACCATTTTATCTTGTTTATAGTTCAAATGTATTTAATTCATTAGTATTAATTTTTTAATAAAATGAAATTGAAATTAAATCAAGTTTCTTTTACTTTGTTCAATTTAATTTTTAATTAAAACTTTAATTAATTTTAGTTTTTTAAATTTGTTAAAAAACAAAGCTTTTTGAATAAAACAATTTAACTGAAATAACACAATCAAATTTATAATGTATTGAAATAAAATTAAATCAATTATAGAAATTATAATAATTAGATTAATTAGAGTTGTAATTGAAAAAAATAATTATATTAATGATACATTTTTTAGAAGTGTTCTGCATTTGTGTAACTGCAATTATGATTTTCAGGTGTCGATAGTATTCCACGTTGCAGCAACAGTTCGTTTCGACGAAAAACTGAAATTAGCATCAGCCATCAACATCAAAAGTACCGCCGATATTATTGAATTATGCAAAAGTATGCAGAATTTGAAGGTAATTGATGACTTAAAATATCGAAAAATAATTAACGTTCGGATGACTCCATCGTACTTTCTTAAACATCAAATAATGTTTCGTTAAATATTTTTACTACTTTTCATTAAGAGAATTTTGCAAAAAAACTAAACTTCAAGTTACGTCGTACTTTTTAATTCATTTAACACACATTTTTCAATTTTACCCATAAAGCGTAGGTTCAAATCCCACTGAAAACTTTTTTTTCCATGACGTTGCAAAATGTACTTATGTTTGCGCTTCTGAAGAAACCTTCAGCACTTCGATTTTTTAGCAAACAGGCTGTGTTTGTGCTCCGGCAACAACAAGTTCTCCATTTCGTTCACACGCTTTATTCCCCGCGAATTTTTTTCCACGCTCGGGACAAGAAACTCGATTTTGCTTAATAATATCGCCGGACGGTTCATTGCATCCTTAACGATCGGTCTCATAAACGAAGCGACTTTTTTCCCCGGAGCTTTTCAGGCAAATGGATTTCAGCGACAGTTTTGTGAATGGGATGTGGATTCTCGTTTGCATGATCACGGATGACGCAATTTTTTTCTTTGTTTAAAGGTCAGAAAGCGTATTGGGGACAAGTTGATTTATTTGCGACACGTGTCAGGAGATTATGTCTAGTATCAATGGCGTAACTTTGAGTTTGGGAGAAAAGAACCCTTTCTTCTTCCAATTTTCTGTCGAAAAAAAATGATTGAGAAGGTGCAGATTGAGGATTTTGCAACGAGTATATATTATTACTATTATACATGTTCTGTCAAACGAATTTTCCTAAAACCCCCCAAATACCTTGGTTAAAAATTTGAAGAATTAGAAATTATTAAACTAAAAAAATTTTGGGAAGACAATGGTTCAAATCTCGGTTCAAAAAGTGATTCTTTTTCAAAAAATCAATTATAATTAAATAAATCTTTTTCTTTCAGTCCATAATTCACGTATCCACAGCATACGCGAACTGTCACGAGGCAAAGGTGACTGAAGATTTCTACAGCTATCCTTTAAAGCACGATGCCCTTCTCAAGTTGATCGATTGCCTTCCAGAGAATATTATCGACGATATTACACCGAGGTTAATCTGCGAGAACGTATTTTAGGTTAATTCATAATTCCAAGAATTTAATTCGATAACTGATTTTCAGATTAATCAAACCGTGGCCAAACACTTATACTTTCACAAAAGCCATCGCCGAAGACTTAATTCGTGAGAAAAATAAAGGTCTTCCTATGGGCATCTTCCGGCCAGCTATTGGTACGAATACTTTATTAAATAATTGGCTTTTACATTAAATTCGAATAAAATTACTCAATGTTAATTTTATTGTAAGTTAGGTACATTTAAAAGCAGTTTTTTAAAATCGAAAAGATGTAATATGAATTGATTTCCACGTTTATATTTAAAGTATGCCAATTTAATCAACACAAACTGAGATAGAAAATTGTGAAATACGATACTCTTTTCACTTTAAATAGTTCCAGTCCAGAAGGCATATTGACAAACGTCAGATCCCATCAAAATATAGGAAACAAAGGAAATGAACCAAAACCAAAATTTGCCAATCTTCCGAAATCGCGAATCAAAATCACTCAAAATCATAATTACTTGCCGAATCCGGATCCTTGGTCAGGAAAAACATGTGTTTTGCCTTACTTCTTTACCTCGTAACCGGCACACTTGGCTTCGTTAGCCACTTCTTCTACGTTATGGGTATCTTCATCCTAACCTCGATCGGTCGAGCGATCCTCTTCATTTGCGCCTTGATTTACACCATCGCTCGTCCCAGAAGACATTCTGTTGACGTCACTGAACCTGTACCCTTCCAAACCATGTATCCTGAGGATTTCGATTTTGATGACGTAGTCGCAACGATGAGTCGTGTGTCTCTGGAAACTGTCACGAGCGAACTTGAGTTCGAATCTCAAAGTACTCCTACCGTGGTGCACTCAAAACGTCGAAATTTTCGGAGTTTCAAGTATTCTAGTTAAGAAGGAGTAGGTTATGTTTTTCTAAGGGAAACCTAAAAATTTAGAGTAGAAACATAATTTCTTTTGTATTTCTATGCAAAAATTTGAATTTTGTATTGGGATCTGATATTTGCCAATATGCGATCGGAACTACATGAAGTATGTTTACAGTTCCTTATTTTACTAAATTTGTCGGTAAATATTTTATAATTAATCGAAATTTTTTCAAATTTGGACTATGACTTTAGAGCGAATGTTGGTCTTCAAGAAGTCCGGTAACTTTTGCCGCCTTTATGGCGCTCCTATCGACATTTTTCTAGCGCACACTCCCCAATAGGGCAGAACGATCTTTAAGTGTTTCTAACGTTCAAAGAACGTTTATTTAACATGAAACCTTTAATAAACGTTCGTGAAACTTTTTAAGGGTCGTGTTCCGTTAGGGGTCGTTTGGTCGGAAATGAAGATTTCATAGTGAGGTTACATTGCCCGTGTACAAATTCCTAAACGAAACAAGCCTTTTAGAAACTAATAGGAAATTTGAAAACGTGTTTTCGTTTTTGAGGAGACACGTAACCTCAAATACAAACACTGGAAAACGAAAACACGTTTTTCTTAAAAAAGCGCTGTCGAAAATAGTGGAAGGTTAGTTCAAAGCACGTGGATTTTTACTCAGAATGTCGGAAAGGTCAGAAAAACAACATTCGATTATTATTTTTTTGTAAATTAACGAAATATCACTTTTCGCCCCAAACCGCCGATTAAAGTTTACTCCTCGCGTCCGACGTGGACTTAATTGTAATTTTAAGAATAGCTAATAAATCAATTGAACATTTTCAGTCGTTTCAACCTTCAAGGAACCCATTCCCGGATGGATTGACAATTTATACGGTCCCACTGGACTCGTAGCCGGTGCGATGTCTGGAGTTCTAAGGACCCTACATTGCAATCCAGACCTCAAAGCTAACATCGTTCCGGTCGATTTTACAGTGAACGCTCTTATCGCCAGTGCCTGGGATGTAGCCAATCAGACCAATAGGTTAATAAATAGTTTTCCTACTCCGGATTTTCCGCTCCCTCAGTCTACTTTGCTTTCTGGGTTTATTATAAATGGATTTAGTTTTGGAACCACTTCTTTTTGGAATAAGAATGTCCCTCTTTTTTTCGAATACTTTATAGTTAATAGTTAACTTGACTGCAATACGTTTAAAATGTGAATTATATATGAACAACAAATGAGTTTCTTTTTCTTTTTAGGAGGGATGAAGACATGTTAATATACAATTTCGTCTCCAACGTCGATGCGCCACTTTCGTGGCAGGAGTTTCGTCTTATCAACGTAAATTACACGGATCAGTATCCCATCAGCTCGGCCAAATGGCACACAGTTATCCAAATGCACAAGTACAAAATATTCCATGATATCTCGATGGTATTTTTGCATCTCCTTCCGGCATTTCTACTCGACGTCATTAGCAAATGTTTAGGACAGAAACCAAGGTAAAAATACGATGAACCTTAAAAAAGGCGGGAAACTGAACTGTTTATAGTTTCCCGCCTTTTTTTAATGTCCCGCCAAAACTGAACGACCGTTAACATTATCGACTTTGAATGCTTTCAGGGTCTGGAACACCTACAAAAAGATAAACAAATTCGCAAATGTCCTGGCCCACTTCTGCACACAGGAGTGGCAGTTCACGAACGAAAACACGAAGAGGTTATGGACGAGACTGGACACAAAAGATCAGCAGATTTACTACTTTTCATTAAAAGGCTTTGACTGGAAGGAATACTTCAGAAATTATGTCAAAGGCATCAGAGTTTATTTGTTTAAGGATGACTTGAACACACTGCAAGAAAGTCATATAAGGAAAAAGAGGTACCTAACCTCACTTAAAAGATAATCACTCTAAAAGTAACATAATTATATTCCAACTTGATTTTACTTTACCTGAACTAACCTAACCTAACTGCATAAGTTAGGTAGCTAGTTAAAGTTAGTTACCTAACTTAGATAGAGGTTAGGTTAGTTAGTTGTTAATATAAATTAGTTAGGTTAACCAATTTATTGTTAATAAACAATTTATTGTTAAATAACAATTTATTGTTAATATATAATCTAAATTTAAAACTAAACTTAAGCTAATTTTCACTTACTTCTTACAGGCTGTACGTTCTTCACCAGACCTTGAAAATTCTCACGGTCACCTTGGGATGTTGGTTTCTGTGGAATATTTTTACTAGATTCACGCAAGCGTAATTTTAGGTTATGAATTGTAGCGGATCATGTAAATGAAAGACATAGCGGATAGGATATGTATTCGCAGCTGAAGTAGCCATCATTTTAAAGGTGAATTTGTTGGCGAATCCCAAGTCGGGGAATTTTCGTCAACGTTTTTTGTGCATTTTTGCACAAACGCGAAATTCCCTATATCGTGAAAGCGATCGTCGATACCCCTAGATTTTATATGCCATGTTAAGAATTTTTTAAGTACTTTAGGTGACCGGCGTTGTTACGCATGTTTGTCGAAATTTTACGACCAATCGAATCTGGTTTTATCAAAAAACTACCTCAGATGATAACTCTATGTATTGTTAAATTCTAGGTATTTTGAGATACTGTAAATAAATCGAATTGTAATATAAAATTGGTATTTTCCAACTTCTTTCGCTCCCTAACCTTAAGGTGAAGTCTCAAGCGCAAAGGAAGTCTGAATCGGCCATTTGGCGCCAAAAGTAATGTTTTGCAAATAACAAAAAAATGCCTTTTTGAATGATTATTTACTGACCGTACTTTGATTCTGCGTAAAAATACGGTTATTTTGAACCAACTGTCGACGTGTTTCAATAACGCATGTTCAAAAATAATGAAAACTAGTTTTCGAGGTGAAAGATAACCTCGAGAATTAACGCCAAGTTTGATTCAAGCATCCATCCAATATTCGTAGACATTCTCCCACAAACAAGACTGGCGATTTAATCGTGACTAATCAATTAATCGATTATTTACTCCCATTAATCATTTAAAAGTATCGATTACTTTCAAACCGATTAATCGGATAATCGATTAATTGTAGACGATTATTTTTCTGATTATCATTCCGAACTTTGTTTAATACTTTAAATGATTAATTCATATTTTTTTCACAAATACACCTAACCCAGTTAACCCCGGGACTATGTTCTAGTTTTTTTTTTAATTTTCACATTTTTCAATATATATTTATAATTTGTACCGACTCTTCGTTATATTACTTTTATAAACAATCGATCAGACTTGTTTCACTCTTTTCCAGCTTCAATAACACTAAAAACAGCGTTGCAATGATATTTTTAAGGAAATTCTTATTTTTAAATATTGCAATAATGCAACATCCATATTTAAACGGTTAAAAATCCATTAGAAACCATTGAATACGTATGAAAAACAATTTTAAAAACATCATAGAAACCAGTGTTAGGAACTACGCTGAAACCATTGCCCTTCGGGCTGAAGGGCAATGGTTTACACAGTTTCCAACGCTATAAAAAAAGGACTGCAATTTTCAATAAAATAAAAATGGTAAAATTACATTGTACATACCGTAATTTTCTTCGACACAACAATTTTTTCGAAGAGTAAAAATAGTATTGAGTATTGAGTAAAAAACATTATTTATACAAATTTGAAAAAAAAACAAATTTATTAAACATTTCCTAATAGTTTTTAATATTTTCTGCAGAATTTTTCTACGATAAACTAATTTTTTTCGATTAGAAATTTCCTATCAATTCCAACGATATATTCGTACGGATTTCTTTGTATTTTCTAGAAATTAGCGTTTTATAATCGCAAATGTTCTTCTTTTAATGATCTTTTTTTTTATTATTAGAATTTGTAGGAACCTTTAACAGGAATTCTAACATTCTATCATTGTTATTAATCATATAGAGGAGTAACCATTATCAACACAAATTCTTTGAAAGAATCTGTGGAAAACTACCTACAGGAAAAAACGCAATCTTTCATAATAACCCAACAATTAATAATTTAAAAAATGTGTAAGATTTTCCCCAAAACAATTTTTGAGATTTACCAGTAGCTTTTACGCGTTTTAAAGATAGATAGTTTAATTATATGATTTATTCTGGTGTTTGAAACCTACACTGAGAAAACTAGATGGTGATTTCTACTATTTAAATAGCGATCAGCGCAATTTAAATGGCGCTGGTCACCATCTGAGATGTTTAAATCGCTTAGCTTCGACAGCGAAATTTCGCCATTAAAATAGTGGAATCCGCTATTTAAATGTGAAGTTTCACCATTTCAAATATTAGAATTGTCAAATGTCGAATTTGAGGTTATGCCGGTGTGAACAAAACAAATCGAAAGATTTTGATTTATCGTGAAAATGGCATTTCTTATGTTGCTGACATTTCTTTTACCCTATATTCAAAGTCTAATTGGCAATGCCAAATCAAGTAATCAAACATTTACTTACGTCGAAAATAGACCAATATATGTAACGGGCCAGCTGTCAACAGGTGACCATCGTGATAGCGAAACGCGAGTTTAGCTATTTGAATAGTGAATCTTTACCATCTCGACATTTTTTAAATTTTTTAAACATTTTTTAATAGAAAACTACTATCTATTCAATTTAAAATAAATCCTTTCAAAATAAAATTACGTTGTATTAAGATAAACGGATTTTCACAAAATCACAGCCTTTTCAATATAACCTGAAGATTTTCATGAGTGTAAGATACATTATAATGTGTTAACTACATATAGAAAATTATAAAAATTATGTTTAAATGTCGAATGCTATTAAGGTTGTACAATCGCAAAGGAGTGTATTTTTAGGGTTCAATGAATTAATCGTTCGGATAGCCTATTTGAATGAAAGCAAACGTTGTATTTTTGTGTGATATTGGTGAACAAGGATATAGTATATTTTGTCCCAAGGGAGATTGAACGGGGAATTCCGTTTCCCTTGCGAAGTTTACAAGCCGAGCCGAAGGCGAGGTTTGTAATCG
>JABFPB010008267.1:0-10290 GCA_022817645.1 Ceratoteleas bidentatus | reverse complement strand
TCATTGTTCATTCCTCCGGGTAATGTTTAAAAACATCTTGGAATTCAACCAAAAACTACGGAAAATATTCCTCTGATTCGTCTACGCTATTCCTAAACGACGAATTCCTCGAAAAACTATTTTCCTGAGTTATTTTCTAACTAAGAATTCTGACCTAATCATTACATTACAAATCAATGTTGCAGTTTTCTCAGAATCATTCCAGTATTTGTGTTTGAAATAAACTCGAATTGATATATCCTTTAAATGGTCGGCAGAATTTCAAATGGACCTATGATGTTGCAAATATCGTATTCCCTTAACCTGCTATTCTTTACCAAATCTAATGTTATGATTTCTTTGATTTTCTCCAGCAGTTCTACTCTCCCTAAAAAGTCAATACCTAAAAGGCAATCCATGAAATGTCTGCGACATATCATGGAATCATAACCTCGTGACGACCTAGTTTGATTTTTGTTTTCACTATGAATCTGGCTGGAACAAATTCTCCCGTTGGAAGATGAATTCCCTCACGAATCTGATTGAAAGCCAGGTCAAAATTGCTTCAAAGACAGCTGATAAACCAGCTGTCAAAAGATATTATGAGAATGTCGAACTCTCCGAAGCCTCTTTCCCAAGGAGCATTCCAAGCACGAGTAACTATTCTGATGAAGCAATTATTATGTCTGACCTTGTAAATGGTATTTATGTAACATTATATTTATATAGTATATTTAGTTATTTGTAACTATGTTACAGTTTACAAATTATGTATGTTAGATACATAACTTTATGAAAAAACATGAAATGTTTATTACAACTTTTATTTTTTATAGATAACTTTTGCTCCTACCCTCTAATCAGTGAGTTTCTTAAATTTGTTTGGAAATATATGATATTCTGTTATATATTAGATATTAAATAAATGACATATATTTTTCAGCTGTTCCTAGTATACCAGCAACTTCAGTACAAAACGACACCGTAAATCATAAAGAATTATTCCAAGGTTATTACTTTAATTATTTCATCACATGCAATAACGATCAATTTATCAAATTAAAATTTTATACTGCAATTGTTTTATGTATTTAAATTAAAATAAATATTGTAAATATGTTATTTTTGAACTATACATTAATATTAAACTTAAATTGATAATATAATACAATTTGTTTTAGCTCTCTGTGACCAATTATTGGCTCGAATGGACAAGATGCTGGATTTGCACGTTGCAGGTTTACAACTGGAAATGAGGGATATAGGAACAAAACTTGATCGAATCGTATCACAACACTGAGATCATAGTGAAGTCGTCGTAAACGCAACCACTTTTGGTAATCGACACAACGTGAAATTTCCTATTAAATCGATTGAAGATTTCGATACCTTTAATGAGGAAGTTACAAAGAAAGAAATAGCTCAGGATTTTGTAAGTACATTTATTTACAAAATTGCTTCACTTAATTTTATTTTACTGGTGTCTTAATCAAATTCTTTTTCTTCGGTTTTAGGAAGATGCGCTGTATAGCCAATATAATGTAAATGATAGCTTAACAAGGAACATAACCAGTATCTTGAAGATGTGCTTTGCACGAAATGTCGTGTTAAAATTTACTGCTATGAAGAAGACAGGCCAAAAGCGAGTGTTTTCATCGACTAATATTTATAAAATCATTGAATGTATGTATTTACGGCTTGATTATGCATTACCCTGGTAAAACAAAACAGATAGCAAACATATATATTTCCAATACATGTACATGTTGGAAATATATATTGCTAATATATTATCAATGCATTGCCATTGTTAAGTTTCGACGGTTACAGCAATGCCTAATTGAGACAAACGATCGTCTCACCATATATGGCAATTGTTATAACGGTAATCCATGTAATGCCATATACTGGTATTGGAAATATATTAGAAATATATTGGCAATATATAGGAATTATATTGAAAGTATATGGAAAATATATGTTTATTTTTACCAGGGTAACTATATTTATTTTCCATGTTAGATGATTAATATTTTTTTGCTCTGTATTGCAGCTTTTCTTATGAAGATATTTAGCAAGGATACAGGTGAAACATTGACACAAGCACGATTCGACAAAGCTCTGGGAACAGTGATTTGCAACGCAAAAGACTGGGATGGAAGGAGAAAAAATCGCGTTACGAAGGAGGATGCCCAGCTTGAGGAACCAGATCAAGCATAACTACGAATGTATTTTAATGAATCATGTATAAAAGTTAATTACGTTTAATCATGTATTTTATTAAGAATCTCGTAGTGCGTACAAATTTGATATTTGTATATTGGTTAAAAGTTTGTATTATAAAAGTTTGTAATATATTCGGTAATTCAAATAATTTGTTTTTATTTCTGAGACAAATCCCAACTTTATTCAACACAACTACATTTATGGTATCTTCATCTATATTTTGTATGATAACGTTACTTGACTTGAAGGATAAATCTTAAATAGAACCTTGACAGCCACCTGATGATAGTGTTCACGACCTCAAGGTGCTGCACCCAAAGAGCTGCGCCCATTTCGAATTAGCAAAGATTCCAGTTATGCAGGATGGAGCAGATCTCCAATTGCTGTACTTCGTTCTACCTCCAATTGCTCTACCTCGACCGCAACGCCATCTACAAGGTCGGCGTTACCATCTTCCGAATCACAAGAGCCCAAAGTGACAAAGTGTGCAATCGGCACTAGAATTTCCTCATCTCAGAATAGATGAGGACTTCGTGATGCTAATTCATCATTCCTTTTCATATATTTTATCGTATAATATCTCGCAAGGCACTTTCTAGTAACTGGCTAGTCACTGGTTAGTCACTGGTTAGTGCCCGGCAAGTACCACTGGCCAGTGCCCAGCCATATATAGCGTTACATTACTTCCCAGTGCCTGACAAGTTTTCCTAAATAGGCACTAGGCATGCAAATAATTTTGCTGATTAGCGCCATGGGAAAAACTAGGTTGAAATTTTACTTGGGTAGGCATCGAGTCAATATTGATTGCAAAGTTTTTCGTTATTGAATCGATGTTGATTCGACTAAATGTCGACATCGAATCAATGTCGCTTCAATTATCGTGCGTTATTAGGGTATAAATTTACCACTGTGATATCGCTGTGATACCGCTGTGATATCACTGGGTGATATAACATTTATTTCACGGAAAGGGAAATTTGGAGTCTTATGCGATTAACATGCGATACGCTTGCGCTACTCATGTGATATAGTCTCATTGCGCTACTCATGTAATATCACAGTGATATTTATGGTTGCCTGGGAATATCAAGTAGATATAATTGTGGCTAGATAATTTCAAAAATAGGGAATAGGTATTAAATAAATTGCGGAATCGATAAATTTGGCATTAGAACGTTTTTCAGTTTAGATAATTTTTTTTTAGATCAAGTAGGGACACCCCCTAACTTTGTTTGTAAAGGATATTAAAATTGTGTTCACTGCGTTGCAATAATTATATGCAAAATAAAATTACTAATTTATTTATTTTTTTTACCCGCTGGAGAAATAAGAAGGTCTGATCGATATCTTGTTAGGTATTCTTGAATGAAATCAAAGAAATTGCAATGAAACCCGATGAAGTTAACATAAAGAATAATATTACTTACACGCAAAAGCTGTGACACCGCTGAGCAGTGCAGTGCACACTACTTAGTTGTGTGCAGAGTGAAATTTTATTAAGACCCCACTGAGTAGTGCAGCGCACTGCTGCAGCGGTGTCATGTCTTTTGCGTGTACTTATGATATAAAAGTTCACGATTGGTAAAAAAAAAGTTTTTAATTCGGGAAAAACACGAGTTTCCACTCATTCGTACACTTTTAATAAATTTGCCTTTTGTACAGGTGTTCGCAAAGTAGAACTTTTCATGCATCTTTATCAACCACAAAGTATATTAATTCTACTGTTGAATACAACATTCTACTCATCACCCTTTAAACAACATTCAAAGTAATACTTTCCTACCCATTAGCTGAGAATCACTTAAAGTTAAAAAGTTCTAATTTTAAAATGGACGAATTACAACAAATAGTGACCAAAGAGAATTCAGTATTTTTTCATAAATGAATTGAAATTAAAGGAAGGGTCAAACTGGAAGTGCCCATTTTGATTCCAAGGCTATTTTACTAACACATAATTTTTGGAAAAAATACTGATTACTCTTTGGTCGCTATTTGTTACAATTTATACACATATCCATATTGATAATGCGTCCATTGTGCAATTGAACTTTTTAAATACAATTGATTATCAGCTACAGAGCACCACTTGTTACAAAATATATCGTACACAACATGAGCGCAACATTAACGATTGCGGACGAGTGTCATATGCTGAATTAGGCGAAGCTGAGAACAACAATCACACAAATATCTTCTTCTTATGTACTGCACTTTTATCGCAATCAAGTAATAACATTTGAACTGTTCATTATTATCAGGACGTAGGTTCATATTGTCGAAACGAAAATGAACAGAGTTGATCGACGATAATTCGGAAACTATATTTTTTACATTCATATATATTTTTTGTAACAAAACATAATCCTCCTTGTGTTTTCCCTTAGGTTAAGTTTTCACAGCGTTACAATTCATGTAGGTATATAATAAATATAAAATTTATTTCTATTTCATTTCAGTGCAAATAGTTGCTTTGACAGCAACCCTTAATTTACTTCCAAAACTGACAGAAATGCATCAGAAGGTGCACAGCGCTTGGACGTATTCAATTGTTTTATACCGGACATACACCCATCTCGCCAATAAACACACCCATTTCAAACATTCCAGGTGCTTCCAAAACGACTTTGCTATTTTCAATTATAAAAATGTAGAAAACCCTTTTCTCATCCAAAAACATTCAAAAATGGTACAAGTGTCACGGCGGGAACTTTAAAATTGACTGGCTGGTAAAGTCTGTCCAGAGTTGGTTCCTATTATACAATTCTTTGCTCGTTGTCTCACTTAGCCATTTTGAGGTAGAAAGCTAAGCGCTTGTAAAATCACGTTTGTGCGACGATTATTACGATCCAATGTACTAAATGTAAACGAATACAAAATATTACTCAAATGATCAATTATCATTGAACATTCATCATTTCCTCTCTGTGACGCAATGGTCATTTTGTGTATACATGTTCCGCGATTAATGTACAAACGCTTAAGCCATCGTCCGGAATGGTTCGTAAAACTTAACAACCGTCGTGGAAGTATTGGCTTCTTTTCGGGTCTGAAAGAGCTGACGTTCGGTTGGCTCTTTCACATGAGCAACAAGCGTCGGCTAATGGTGTTCAGCTCGACCGGTAGCTGCGGCTTTTTGTTGGGCCTGGATGAACTCGGGGTAGTCAATGTAGCCGTCTCTGTTTGTGTCATCCGTGTTCAAGATTGGGTCAATCAGGTTTGTCAACTCCTCATCTTTGAACAGTTTCTCACCTACTGGTTTGTCCTTGTGGCTTCCTTGCTCTACAAAGGAAAGACTTTCATAATATTGGATATTTCAAATATTTTAACTGTTAGAAAATATGGTGAAATGAAAAAGACAACTAATATATATAATATTTATATTAATGTTGATAAGATGGTAAAGTCAGTTATTTTTGCCATTATTTTGTGATAATTAAAGTTTTTTTTCTGTCTTTTTAATCCTTGCATTTTTAACCACGATATACCAGTTTTTCACAAAGGCGCTGAAAGAAAAAAATTCGTGTAAACACAAAGATAAGAAGGCTTTTCCCATCTATTCCCTGTGAAAAAGAGCAACTTTAACATTAATTACCTCGCAAATTAAATGGATGTACATTAAGGAGAAGTAATATAACTAAGAAACAAAAAATTATTTATATCGATGAATAATAATTGAGTTTAATACGTTTTTTGTGAATCAGTTCTCTCTACATGTAACAAGTTCATCAAAATATCAGAAAATTAATGGCATAAAGATAGTGATTTCCTTTGGTGGTCACTCTTTTTAGACATAAAAGACTTTTAAGCGATCTATAAATATTTGTGTATATCAAGTAAATATTACTTATTTATATACAAAACACGTCACCTAACAATTCTGTTGTTTTCAATAACTTAAATGACTATTAATATTTTTTCAGAATATATTTCATATTATACCATGCCAGTGAATCAATGACTTGATAAGTTCGCAGCCATCTAACTTGTTGTTGCCATCAGAGTCATGCATCTTGAAATAATGGAACTGGAGTTCCTGTTCCGACATTTTACTGGTGTCTATTGGGACCTCCATGTGTTCCGCTATATGACTGATATAAAACATACATTTAATAATTGTTTCTCAACTCGTTTATAGGTTTTGAAATCATATTATTTTCATTTTTCAGACTTGAGGCGTACCTTCTTTCCTCAGCAATATTAGCTGCATTCAGAATTTGTTGACCATGATGATCATGACCATGAGCATGACCATGCTGAGCAGGTACATGTTGCTGCTGCTGTGCAGGCTGATGGTGCATCGGTTGGTGATGTTGTGGAGGATGTTGTTGCTGATGTCCAGGCTGCTGATGATGGGGTTGGGGTGGGGGAGGATGTTGATACTGCATAAAAGAAATATCTATTAATATTGCCACGAACCCACGTTTCAACTGCTTAATTAAGTAGAATGCATGCAAAGAAATTTGCACTGAACAAAACTCAGCGTCTGATTATTTTAGAAAATCCAACATTTCATGCCATCATGCAGGGGAAGATTTGGATATTTAAAGCTAACAAATTTGCATTGTTTTACAGCATTTCATATTAAATATTATTTTAAAAGAAAGTGGAAAAAATGTTATACTTTGACAATCGTTTTGATTAATTTATTTACTGTATCTGGCATGTCAATATGATCGTTCATGCATAACATATTTTTGATAAGTTCATTACATTTGCATACATTACATCATACTTTATTGATTTAATGACATAAAAATTAATATCTTGACCATTGAATCAATGGTTATTTTTTAAGCGTTGATACATTAATAAAAAATTACAGGAATATATTTATGCAAAATATTATTCTTAAAAATGTAATTATGGGGTGAATAACACTTTAACTCTTCTCTGATTGACAAATAGCTTATTCCGAAGTTTTTCTTCGTTATAAGTCATTATAAATAAGAGCTGCTTTTTATAGACTGTATGACGAAATGAGTTTTTAACACCTGCTGTTGGGGAACTTGAGGCATTTGGTGAATGTCGTGGCCATGGGGCTGTAATAAAGGACAATTTCAGACATATACAACGTAATAATAACATTAATAATGTATAAGCAACACCAACAAAAGTATTAAATACTGTATTTTCCTTAACTATATACAAATAAGTTTCTCAAATGATGTTTATCTATCATCGAATAAAAGTTGGATTCAAGTTTATATCTAATCAATAAAGGGAACACAACACAAGTTCACAGTAGTCAATAAGAGAACTTTCACTGTAACTCTGACTTTCATCAACCAAACCGTGTCCTCTCAAAGATAAAGTAGGACAGTCTGTATAGGAAATATTCAATACTTTCATTGCAATTAAATAAGAGAGACTGTCTAAAGAGACAATACAAGTATCTAAAGCCAATACAAACCAAAAACAATAAACATTACAAACATTCATTCCTCTCCAATAATTGTATCTGCCATTTCATTATAATTTATGTTTATTTATACATTTACATTTCTTATCCCCTTTTTTTCATTATGTTTAATTTGATCTACATATTAAATTTTCAATTTACAAATTATATGCATAGAGCTTTCACGACTACTATCTGGGTCAACAAAATTAATTATCAAATATCCCTAAAGGTGAGGATTCTCTTAACTGTCTGACAATTCTAACAAAACGAAAAATTCGCAGAAGTAGAGGTAGTTCAGAAATAGACTGTTATCGTAGCGATCCGTGAAAACTGGACCAACATATGTTGTTTACTCAACCTGTTGATATTGTTGAGGTGGCACGCCAGGGGCCACTCGCTGCTGACACTCCGCGATTCGGAGGAGCGCGATCACGCAAATCCATATTGTCCAGTGCATTTTCGAAAAGACGAGATGACTATCCGGTTTCCGGGCGAAAACACGACGGTAACAGCGGGCCGCTGTAGAAATTTCGAATGTTCGCGCGCGACAATCCGTGCAATTTGTAGGGCCTTCAACGTCGACGCCACTATCTCGTCATAATTCGCGGGTTTCGGCTAGACTGAGCGGTCAAACGTCATCTTACGCGTGGCCGCCGCGAACCGAGCTTGTTGGTTATGTTTCGAAACACCGACGAACCGTCTGACGTGGAGGATCGCTTTAAACTTAAGCCAGCGTTTTCATGGAGAGTACGCCAGTTCGAGTGGCAGAGCTGGAGAGAGCTCGCGTTGGGAAGGGTTCACGGAAAAAGCATCCTGTGATCTCCACGGTTCTTATTTTTGTAGATATCACAGGTCTAAGAAATGTGAAACAAACAGTTCTGACCTGTGACTCTTACTTTTCGCGCCGGCGGATCGGCCGCAACGATGAGGAAACGTAGAACGAAACTGAATCGCCAAAACCAAAATGTCAGTCGAAAAGCTGTCTGTTAATTTTACTAAAATTCCCGTTGTGTGCCATGACAAGAAATATATTCCCAAAGTATTTCCAATATACTTCCAATATATTCCCAATGAATCCCCAATATATTCGCAATACATTCTCAATATATTCCTAATTTTGCAATATATTGATAATATATTTTTAATAAATTTTTTTAATAAATTTCAGTCAATAACATTTGTTCTCTATAAAATTCTCTTCAAAATTAAAAGTCAGTTGGGTGAAAGTTGCGGTACCCAGAACATTTTAAAGTTACAAATTATGAAAAAATAACATTCTGAGATATTTCAACTTAAAGTTTAATTTGAATATTTGCAAATTTCCCATTGAACATAATAGTTTATTTCACGTCAGTGTAGCGGCCAAAAGTGGAACTAATTAGGCTCTCGTGCCGAAAGCTGTCGCTTTCGGTAAAACATTCAGACCCTACTGGTAAATTATTTCCAATTCTTTAAATAAAATTTGATCATTTTTTAGCTGCGCCACTAATTAGATGCTTTCATGCTCCGAGTTTTTCTTTAAAAACCTGTAAGTTTGAACAAGTTCCTTTTGCATGTTCTGAAAATGAGCTTGATCACATGAAAGAGAATACTTTAAAGTATCAAAAAATGCGATAAAATCTTTTTTTCAGTTTTGGTCAAAATTTATCATTTTTGGCTTGGGAGTCCCCTTAAGTTCCTAAGAAATTGTTCAATATTTCCTAAGATTTCGTAGGAAATGATTGAATTTCATAATAAATGTGAAACAATTTCAATGAATTCCTAACAAATTCCTAACAAATTCTTAGGAATTCTTAGGAACTTAAAACACGGGTATTCTTACCAATTTGTTATTCAAATTGATGTTCTACTAGGGGTATTACAACACGCGCTGGCACAATTTGCTATCTGGGACTTTATTTACCCCAGACAGAAAACGGGGTACAAATTATTTTAAAAAGATTGCTTGAAGATTGCTTAAAAATCATTTAAAATTATTGTAAGTGAACCTGTTGTTTGTTGAGAAGCACACGTCATTCATTGTTATATAAAGTTTGTTTAATTTCATTGAACAAACAGGCTTTTCGATAATGTGGCACGTTTCTCTTCTTTCTTACTTTGGTTATTTCAAATTTATTTTGTGTTTAGTTCTTTATCATTGAATTTTCATCAACTTTTTCATTAAAATTTAATAAATCTGAAACTCATTCTATCCCGTAAATTTCGTAATTCTATTACGAAATTTCGTAAATAAATTTATTGACAGAAAAAACATTTTACCCGGAACAGGAACCCTCGCGGAGGAGTCCCGACAGAGTTGTCGGGACATTGTCGGGACATTGTCGGGACACTGTCGGGACACGTAAATGACATAAAATTCGATGAAACAATCTACTATAATGTTGAAAAACATAAACAATCACTCGTGATCGCATTTATTTTTGGATAAGCCCGTATATTCGAAGAAAAACGATAAATAAGTCGAGCCGACCAGTTCTTGCGACTTTACCGACTGCGAAGTGCGGTTGGCGTTTACGCACAGATGGCGCGGAAGTGAAAAGTCAAGTCACATACTGTTGTCAGTTTGTTTTCCGGGACCCTGGTTTAAAAAAATGCAACAGAAATATTGTAGATAATTGTGAAATTTCACATTTGACATTTCTTAAATGAATACGAATGGATATGAAATTTCACATTTAAACTGT
>JABFPB010008266.1:0-10298 GCA_022817645.1 Ceratoteleas bidentatus | reverse complement strand
AAATCCCTGTATATAACGGAAATTATTTGAGTAATAAAGATTGTATTCAGAATTCTGATTCATTCATGTTGAAAATTGTAGTTCAATTAAACTGCAGTCCGTTTCAATACGACTTCCGGTTATTGGGTTGTTATTTTACAATGAACGGGAGTGGAATGATGAAATAAAAGGACAATTTCGGTTGCGGGTGAGATTAATTGGTTCGACGTCGGAGAAATCGATCAAACCGGATGATTGTTATAAATGCTGTTAGAATGCGTTGAAATCAATTAGGGGTCAGCGGTGCCAAGGGTGACTGGAAGCGCAAAAGTGACGATCCCTTATTCTTACGATTAATTCGGTTTGATACGACTTTGTCGACGGTGATTGTGGATGTGAAGTTGATTGTGTGTTAATGCTGTTTTCTAAGTTATATTATGTGTACAAAGTTGATTAGAAGTTTGGGACTAGTTGAACCCGGTTGTTGTTAGGAGTTGTTCGGATTTTGGCGTTTATTAAATGAAGCCATTTTGATATCAGAAATGAATTATGATGTTAAATGAATAGTGCGTTGAAATTGATGTAATTTTTTAGATCGTTCAAAAAATAAATATGTTAACATATTTGTGTTTTTATTTGGATCAGCGATGGTGGAGTGTAGGATGGAAAAATGAGTTAACGGCAAAATTAATAATGTTGAGTATAAAACAAACCTTATACAATTGATTACTATCTGAAAAACATTTAAAGTAAATTGCTCCAGGAAGAGAGCCAATATTAAAGGTCGAAACTGTGTATTTTATTTCCACAAACTGAGAGGAATTTAATTTTCAAATTCCAAGTCGTTTTTGTCCGTATGTAAGAAATTTATTATTTTAATTTGTATATTCGTTTGCGAAGTAAAAAATTGTATTAATAAACTTTTTGTTGATTAATTTGTCAAATGTACTAGAGATATATCTCAATTTAAATATTACTTAGAACTATCTGTGTTGAAATCCAAATCCAGTCTTGACTTTTGTTTGTGTGAAATCAACATAAGGTAATTAGAGTGCAAATAGGACGAGATTCATCTTCATCAGAAATCAATCCATCAAAATATCCAATCATTGAATAAAATCAGTATATGGGATGCATTATGCAAAGAAATCATCAGCGGCTATTCAAATGTCTGTTGTTCATTTACATTTCAGCTGCTCATCTTTCCACCGTTCTTCTATTAAACGTAAAATAGAATAATGTACCTGTTTCCTACTAAGCAATCCTAAACTTGCACTTTATACCAAATTTATACTTTATCACTACGAATAAAAATGAATTATTGAAAGTAGTCGTTTGGCATTCATAACTTATATTTTTTTATGAAATATTCAATAGTAAAAATTAAACCGGACAATTTTTAACTTAAAACGTAAAAACACATCAGCCAATAAAATAATATTTATAACCTGACGGTAACATAAAACCGGGTATAAATAATAGCTTCTATTTTGTCACGTAATCCATATAAAATTCAAATTAAGATTTATATAAGCGCTTCAAACTCCGCGACCCCCATCCCGTAACAAAGTTTTGTTCTAAATGACGCAAAACAGTCAGAACATATTGATTCTCTTATGGAAAAAACTTGTGAACTTAATCTGATTTCCGAATAAATGCAAAGTCTAGTTATAGGGGTTTTTGATAAAACAGTCACGCTGACAAAAGAATTCAAAAAGTGCAAAGAAAATTGCGTTGAAAAGTTGAATCGAGATAGTTAAAACTGTGATAGGGCCACTTTAAGTTTAAAGCACATTTTTTAAGCTAAAGTTTTCAATAAGATTGTCTGAATATTAAAAGTTGTACAGTTTAATATGTCGAGCGCCTGATGAATTTTAACGAACATCTGATAAATTTACTTCAAAATTACGTATTATAATCATTTTATTAGCATTAATTTTTTACTTTGGTAGATTTTCTTACATTACATGTATATAGTCAATATAATTTGGGTCTATATTTAAAATTCCTAGTAATTCTATATAATTGTTTCACATTTCCATATAAATCTTGGAATTTCATGGGACCTTTCCATAGAATTCCAAGATTTCTATGAAAAATGAAACAATTATCTAGAATTACTAGGAACTTTAAATACGGGAGCTCTCATTTCATTACATATGGCTGGACCAAGTGTTATGTTGAAGGATCGATTATCTGCAGCAATAGCTAAATGTCAATTAGTTACATTACCTACCAAAGTAGTTGAATAACACCTTAATTAATTCAGTTACTCGATCGTTAATTTAATCGACTTAGCCAGTTTCTCTTTAATATGCAAATGAATAATTTTCATAGTAGTAAACAAATATATCGACGATCTTGTTGGAGTATATGTTTCCTATATTGGTCATATAGGAAACATATACTCCATATATATTTTTCATAAAAAAATGTATTCCCGATATATTCCCAATTTTTATATACTAGGAATATATTGGGAATGTATTCTAGGGTTGTCCAAGATGAATAAGCTAATAATCCAAAAATGGCGGTTAAATAAACAATTGATAAACAAATGCTTATGTGAAATAGCTCAATAGAATAATAGCATAATTGAATGTGTAACGAATTAATCATGTTTCGCTCAGGGTCGACTGTGTGTGATGATGAATGAATTTGCATTTTCAGGCGCATCCATGGGTCGTAAACGGTGGTGGCGTGGGGGATTGGAGCTGCTTCTGCTCTGTATCCTCCATCGTGCCACCCTGGGTGACGGCAATATTGGTGAGTGTCAGTTATCTCAGCTACACGTTCCAAATTTTCAGAGCTATGTTGGTGTTTAATCGGATACAATGCCTAATTTTGTAGACCAAAACGATGCACATCTGTTGCGTTTTAAGCGCTAAATTCAATTTGGATAGCTAACACTTGTTGAAAAACGGTGTTATTAAGAGATATAAGCGTTTCTTCCGAAATAATTGAAAATCGATTCGTAACTATTCCTTATCATCCGAAAACTTTTCGCGACCATTTCATATTGGAGAACAATTTTCAACGAGTTCGTATCAGTGAAACATCCCGCAATCAGCATTACATATTCACAGAAAAGTAATGAGGGCACATATTATGTTATTTGTAACATATGATAGAAATATTTATCCTTCGAAAATTTAATTTTTCTGAAAATATCTTTTTTATTTGGATGACCATTTTCAATGAAATCAAAATACATTTTAACCAAGTCTCAAAGAAAATTTCAAAAAATAATGTAAATGAAATCCCTTAGATTCAAACAGACTTATAAAACACATCCTTTAGGATCAATGGTGGTAAAACATGTATTAGGCGGTTATAAATAATATACTAATATATTTGGATCGCGACAGATGACGATATATCGTTACCTGTCGCTGAAACATTACACCATAATAACATCCAATCATACAGTTCTTTAGAAATATAATCATCCAGTCTGGTATCTAGTTAGTGAATAATTTGATTGCTTTTTTATTCGAAACAACATAAATAAATTACTTAATTATTTTTAGTCATTAAATAATCGTTAAATAAAATTTGGACAATTACTTACAATAAACTTTTTTCATTTTGTAATTCACTCCCACAAACGATCACCCACAAACTACACCATTGTGTATAATAATAATCAGTTCAATCTTTCTTAACTTATTCTGATGAATTTTTATTCATTTTATTCTCTTTATCACTGTTTACTCATTATGTCAACGTAATAATTCATTCAGTTTTCAACAATACATTTTTAATATATTTTTAATTGAAATATATGTTAATATATTAATTAATCTTTGCTCGTATATACTTGCCCCGAATGGGTTTTGATGAAAATTACATGAATGGAATTTAAGCTGGTGGTATCATGATTACTTATCATTGTGCAGCGGATCCTGTAATTACTTTTATATTGTCTTTGTTTGAAATGTCAAAAGTTCCATATTTTGATCTTCACTTTATTCAACGTTTTAAATGCGTCAAAAAAGAATAGAACACGCGCCACTTTACAGATTGAACAAAATTGCATTATCACTGTTACAAATGACGTATTAAAACATGTTGAACCGTATTGAAGACACAATTAACGTATTATATGTTACGTATACAGACGTATTCGGACCCATCAACTTAGATTACTAATTTTTATCCATATATTCGGGATAGATTTTATATGAGAAAAAAATACTAGTTGTGAATTTTCTGTTGCGCTGTTTTTAGCCTGAAAGTCCATGTTCTTTTTAAACACGGCTTCTTAAACAGTCCTTAGATTGCAAAGGTCCAGCCCCCCCCAAATGTCTCATGATAACAGCTCCTGCAAACACGGTAGAAACTTCTCGCTCTTCTACATTTGTACTTATCTATACAATAGTTTTTATCATTCCTATCAGACTAAAGTTGAAATTTATGCAAAGTTAAAGGAAGAAAACTGTATTGACCTTTTTCTTAATGCTGTAAAACTGATAATTATTATTCAGCATCAGTAAATCTGGCAGATACGAGAAAGAAACTTCTATTAAAATAATAATGAGACGTTTCTACATGTCAAGGCAACATCTGTTTGAGCGCCATTACCCGTGTTTAAATCCCTGGCTGATTACGGAAAATAAGCCTTTTTACGGGCGATTACGGCCGAAAACGGATGAAAACGACCGTTTACGTTGCAAAATTACGGTTTCTCTGCCGGAATCAGCATCTATGAAAGGGAACTAATAATGGGGAACATTTGATTTGATTGAGTGAAATAATGTTGAATTCTTAAAGTACGAAGAATTCTTAAAATTCTTAAAGATGTATTCATTACTTCTCAACAAATGTTTTCGCACAGAAAACATTTGTTGAGAAGAAAACATCTGTGCGAAAACATTTGTTATTACAGTATATTAAGCATAACAGAGCCGCCTTACCACTTCATTAATGTCATTTTTCACCGTACTCAATATAATACTTTCCCATTGAACCAGTCCTGGTGATCCAGATCTTCTTCTTGACCTGGAGACCAATAATTTATTTGATCAATAATTTGCAAACTGGACTAAAATACACTTTAATGATGCTTGTGGTCCAGATTTGGTCCAGGTTCGACCCAGATCTTCTACTCAAGCATAGTTCCAAAAACACACTTTGATTGAGACACACCCAGTATTGGGAAATGGATTGGAACCACATTAAAATTTGTGACTTCCAATAACCAATCAAGAATTTGTCATTTTCACATTAAACCTGTATTCGCGAACATGCAAGTGGAATGTATCGCGCCCCAATGTGGTAAACCGTCATTGAAGGGTCAAAGATTCGTACAACGCTTTGAGTGTCAACTCTGAAAACATTGTTCGTAAAGCAAATCAATGAGCAATTGACACATGCGATAGTAGGGTATACGAATACATTCATAATCGGTAAAGAAATATCAAACCATCGAACGTTTCGTATTGTAGAAAATCAGATATAATGTTTTTTAGAACGATGAGTACATTGTTCGATTTAATTCTCACAGCAGCAACTTCAATTCTCACAGCAGATAATAATACATCTAGATTCATTCCAATCTGGGCCCATGTTGTGGAGATAAACAAAAACTTGCACTTAAATGCCATTATAATTCTGAAAAAATGATATTTTTATCAATTAGCAAGATAAGAGACTTCGAGGTGTAGAATATGACTTCAAAACTTCCCTGAAGGAAAAAAAATTTGTAAAAGTCTATGAATTCCTGAGAACAGATTTGCACATCTTTGAAATCCTCTGAAAAACTTAGTAAAACTGCACAATTCTGTAAATCTCTACAAAACTCTGAAAAAGCTCTGAAAAAGTACTGAAATTCAAACTTTTCAGAGTTTTACAGATAACTACTGGGAAAGTCTGCAAATTTATTTTGAAGAATATCGCAGACTTTCGCAGATTCAAAACTTTATCAGAGTAGCTTTGTGAAAAGTGTACAAAAGTCTAACAATTGGATCTCTGCGAAGTCTCACAACTTCGCAGAGTTCAAACCCTAGTAGAGCGATTACGCCAAAAGTCTACGATTATCTAAAAAAAAAGTCTGTGAAAAGCTGATAATAATTTTTGCAAATTTATATTCTGCAAAATGCATTTTCACATTTTCACATTTCACAGTAATTTTCAGACTTTGCAGACTTTTCACAAAATCGTTCTTCTAGGCATTTGAATTTGCGATGTCCTGCAAAATTCATTTGTAGATTTTCCCTGTAATTATTAAATTTGTGTAGACTGTTCACAAAATCACTCTGCTAGAGAGATTTTACAGATCTTTTCATAGGAATTTGCAGACTTTTCCACCAGGGTTCATTGTGGACAATTTGTAACAATGATCCCTGTTACAATGAACAGGATTTTGTTACAAATAAAAACTGTGTGGCCAGAATTTATAAAATCTGGATCTTCTACAAATGCCTAAAATGTAGAAGTAAAATGTGAGTATTTAGAAATTGTTGCCATTAGAAATTGTCTAATGGTTATGACCATTAAAAGCCGTTTTCACTCATTTCACTCCAGCCACTTTCTATCGTTTCAAAAGGATAGAATCTGTTCACATCACTGCATAAATCGTTTGTCGCCATTAGACATTTTCTAAAGATCATGACCACTAAAAATCGCTTGAACGCAATAATTCCAGGATAAAACTATTGGGGATCGCTAGAAAACCTCATTGGCTTCACGAGTTTTCTATCTGTCTTTAATGATTTCGGTTTACTGGGAAGTTACAAATCGTTATTTTCCACAATTCCAACAGCTTTGACCGTCTTATATGCGAGATAATTTATGTCAAAGTTCAGATATTTAACATGGAAGAAATAGAAAAATCAATGTTTTCCCAAGTATTTCTTAAAATACTCTTATTGCATTGTCTGTATTCGTCTTTTTTTTTAGAAAATTAATTCGTTTTTCTACTAAGTAGAAAAACGTATTAATTTTCTACTAAGACTATGGAATAGATAGAGAAAAATAAATCAAAGTTCAGTTACCGAGTAATGTGACTTATTGAAGCGGGATGTTTTCTAGTGCAAAATTGTTTCAGTACGAAAGAACAAGTATTAGATAAGGAAGATTGAGTTAATAATTATCACAATCGCACTGTTTTATAGTATTTTTTTTATAAAAAGCGTAAATTAATATTCTACGTATAATGAATAAACAAATAATATGTTGGAACAAATATTTGAACCTGACTCTTCCGCTAGTAAGTCCTTAAAAAGTACCAAAACCCGATACCTCTTATTGTAAAAATTCCGCCCTTATCATTATTCTTGTTAGTTGAAAATGTGTTTTATTACAATCTCATAAAAAAGATTTTCAAAATTTTTACCCAACAAATCTTTGAATGATATTCACCCCGAGTTTCAGTGTGAGATTTCATCAATTACTTTGCAGGAGTGTGCGCACGTAAGAAATGGTCAAATGCTGTGGGAAGCATGTTAAAATCGATTTAACCACTTTTTTCCAGCATTTATTCAGAAATATTATTTAGTTTTGATACATAAATATATATAAATTTGTTCGTGGAATTCGAACTTCCATTATAATTTGCTTTAATTTCGTCAATCACGTTTCTTAATTAATCAGTGGAAACTGGTCATCTCTCATCCGTATGAGAGATGACCATAAAGAAACTATAAAGAAAAGCTGGATCGCTCAATTGTAGGTGTGCTGTATTGGCGATTAATATGTGTTACCCAGAATGTAAACATTAATTTTACTTAACACCAACGTAGATAGATATATTTCTAGTAATTCATCGTCAAATAATTGCTATTCATTTCATCCATCAATAATGTATTAATAATTGACATATATATTAGTTATTTGGGTTAATAGACATAAGGGACGAGACAAGGTTAAACATTGAATTGCAGAGCATCACTCTTTCCTGCAATACTGAAATCTGATAAGTGACATCTACTAGGAGAAAAAACAATGGAGCGTACGCCTATTATCGAGGTCAAAATAACCACAATCGATGGTTAAAAACAAGACGTCTATTGCCTATAGTCAGAATTACTATTTGAGTGGTTGAAATCATTTCAGTGGTAGATGGCGCCAATCTGAAAGTTTGTCAGATAAATACTAGCAAAGGCGGTATTTACCACAATTGCTAGTATTTCATTTTCCACAACATAATAATAGTACAGACAGTCCTATTTCTCTTAGTGATACTTTTGCTCGGAATGAAATCCACTGAAATGTTCTCTCTGATGAAATTGTTATTAATAATAACAATATTATTTCTGATTATTATTCTGATTATTAACAGCAATCGCAGATAGTTTAGGTACATGCGATAAATTGCTTTTTTCAATTAACGCTGTTTCAATTTATAGAAACGTCCATAACAAATTACTTCAAACTAATCGAATATTGCGCCATTCTGTACTTGCTGGAAATGTATTGGACATTTTAAAGATAAGTTTCGTGATATTTTGCGAACTACGATTTTTACCACAGATGAAAATCAAGTTTACATTTTCTAACAAACTATAAACGATTGATTTTTTTCTGTTCGAAACGTGTAGAAAAAGTGGACTAATGGTGGTATGATCGATAAATTTGTAATAACGCTTTCGTCACGTTTAATGTGACAATTATTCTTCGGAAAAAATTGCCGAAGTTAGTACTGTCATAATCACGTAATCGAAATAGCTAAATAACCATGTTTATGTTGAAGTGTGACTTATACCTGATGCGGAAGCCATACATTTTCTTCTCGGCGAATACCTAAACGAATGTAAAATTTAGGTGCCGCTTTAGTGTAATGAGGAATGTAATGCGTCAATAACACGCAACTACTGAATGTAGATCGAGATAAAGGTCTGTATTGAAATGTGTTGGAAATTTCCATGTGGAATTTCGACCCGGGCTTGCCGTTAACTTAGTTTCGTGGATATTCGTGGATAAAGCTAAGAAACACCATATAGAATAACACATAAGGTTTTTGACGTGGTTCCATATGGAATTCCATGAGATTTCTGTATACGATTCCATCCCAGTGAACCAAATATGGGATTGGCTCGAAATGGGTCAATAATTGGACAAAAAACAATCAATTATTGGTCAGTTAAACTATCCTGGGCAATTATTGACCAATTCTGGGACAATCTGGTTCATTGGAATCTTATATCGAGTTTCCCTGGTTAAAGTCGCTTGGCATTTCATGAGATTTCATACGTGAAATCTCATTAATAAAACGCCCAACAGACATTTTACAAAAGATATATGAAACCCTATGAATATTCACAGAGCTTCATACTGTGTCTTTCTGTTGAGCGTTTCATTATTGGAATTTCATGTCCAAGCGACTTTAACCCGGGTATTTCATAGGGTATTTTTCAGTTGTAACAAATGTATGTTATCTGACCATTTATACATTAAGAAGAATTTAGAATATAAAATACCATGCTTTATAGTAACGCTGGCGGAAAGAAAATCAATCCTGAAAAGCTCAGTTCCATCTCTATGAAAATCCTAACAGGGCCGAAATTGTTACTTTATGATAATATTTCTAAAAATGCTAAAATGTATTTACCGAAGGCGCTGCACTTCCTCGGATTTATGTCGTTTCTGGCAACGTTACCATAATGTATGTTAATGTATGTTCTAACTTCTTTCTTAATATACATATAGGTCGTTCCTCTCAGCATGAAACATCTAAATATCTGAGGTAATAAGCATTGCACATAAAAAATTACGTCCGCCCAACTGCCAAGGATCGGTGAGGTGGGCTAATTTTGCACAGCCAGATGCCGACTTGGTAATATTCGAGGTTTATTAGAATAAGTTCTTCGTGCAATGCTCACTTTCTCGAAAAGATTTAATACGATTTTATATTTTATTGAATTGACGGAAAGTAGCGTTAAAACATTTTTTGCGAATTCTAGTATAAATAAAATGTTTGCGTAATTCTACAACATTCGAAAAAGCAGACGGTGTCAAATTTTAATCTCTTGAGAGTTTTCAGATAATGTAACAGAATTTTTATAACTTTCAGAGAAAAGTTATTAAAATATTTATATTTATTTATAACTTTTCAGAGAAAAGTTATAAATAAATATAAATATTTCTAACTTTTCAGAGAAAAGTTATACAAATGTAGCACAGAATGTTTATTTCAACAAAGCTAGAAATCAGTAATGCCATTAAAAATCTGTACATTTGGAAAAATTAAGAGGACCGTCTGGTGCTTTTTGGTCAAAAAAGATGTTTTGACGAATTTTTTTTCATTGCATATTCTAACTTTAATATGTGCTCTATAATATGGGTTTAAAAAATAAACTGTTATTTTTCATGTTTTCGAA
>JABFPB010008265.1:0-10295 GCA_022817645.1 Ceratoteleas bidentatus | reverse complement strand
CGATAGGGACCGATAAAATGAAAAATGTATCGACGTTTATTCGGTTCACATCCTCTATTTAGTAGATTTCCCTGCAATTTTATTTTCATACCAAAATAAAAAAGACATTTTTTACACCTCTTGATTTTTCGTATGTTTTTTTTCAAATATGAACTTTCAGTTCATATTCGACAAAATAATTTTTCGAATTACAAAACAACACACCAATAATTGCTGATTATTAATTTAACTTTCGGTTCTTAAAATGCTAAACATATGACTTATGTTCCATTTTAGCATATTAAATATCTCAGCATCTATGTAGCCAAATTGCTTGAACATTTCAAATAGTAGCATTGCAAGCATCAAAATTTAAGGTTTCATCAATTTGTTTATATCTACGGCTGAAAAAAGGAACCACGTTAATTGCGCGACACCGATTCGCCCTTTTTTCCCAGTTCGTTCGCGCTGCGATTATCGACGGAACCAGGTGTCGCGCAATAACGCGACCTGACCCATATGTGGGTCACAATTACCCCAAAGCGGTCACGTGCCGGCGCGCACGCCCACCCGCGGACTGAAATTTTCGAAAATTCAGGCGTCGCAGCTGCCACTGATCGGGCAGATTTCGTCGGTTTCGAGCACCGGGTGGGACCTTTTGACGAATGAGAAAATCGATTTGACCGGTGATAAATATTTTGGGGGTGTTGACTTAGATTAGATTGAGGACGTTAACGATTTTCAGAAGCCCATTCTAAAATTATTATTTATAAAATATCGAATTTTCAATCCAAAAACATGCTGGACAGAAACTGCAAAATTGCAAAAAAATGCAAACTTTTCTTCTACAATATCAGTCCAACACCCTTTTTTCATTCAGCAGATGATTTTCCCACTTTATTCCTGTAATAATAAAAATAAAAGTGTCATCATTATTTACAGATATTCATTGTTATTTTATCCTTCTGTATCCTTCATTATCCTTCTATAAAGTAAATCAAATATATTGGTACCTTTGACTATTTGAAAATAGAATTCGACACAACTGTTGTCCACTTTCTAAATCGATCCATCAGGTCCTAATAAATTGTTTCATCAAGGCAGGACGCGTGGTTCCATTGAGAAACGCTGTCGGGGCAGGGCCCTATTTTTTCTCCGAGGCATCGTGGAGGTGATTTGGACGTTGAAAATCCACTTCCTCTGATCCGAACATTTCGCTCCGCAAACTCGGAGCGCGTCTCAAATTCTTCAAATCCGAAGAGTCGAACAGAAGAATCGCCGCTCGCACAAAAGAAACGACCGAGTCATGCTTCGGGAAAAGTGCCGGCCCAGGCCTTAGAACCAGTCACAGAGGGACCTTAGCAAAACGATTATTTTATTGGAGACCAACTGAATCCGGCGTTTGACAAATCACGGAAAAACTTCAGTGCAGCTTGAGTTAACGCTGAAATTAGCGTAGAATATTTTTTGACTGCTCTTTTAAGCTAAATGGATTGGCTTAAAACAAGCTAAATGTTTTGTAAACAATACAGATTTGCAGTAAAAATTGCTAGTTTAGATTTCAGAAACTGTTTTGTTACACAGTTTCTGAAATCTCAAATGATTTCTCTTATGAGATCTCATGTCAATTTCGCACATGAGACTTTTCTCATAGGAAACTTTACTTAGTTTTTACTTAGCAGTTTACTTAGCTTAAGTAACTATATAATATTAATATTGCATCATTTGTTTCCATGTGCAATTTTTCGACTGCCCTTCCTCGATCTGCCACGTGTCGACGACTTTTTCGAAGAAGTTTCCTCACTTTCCGGGGCAACGCCACGTTGCTATAAATTCATTTGTTCTGCACATTAATTCCGGATTATACACTCCTCCGAGTCCTCCGAATGTTGTCCTTACAGGCCGAAACCATTAATGTGGGCTGTACACGAGGCGCAGCCTTGAGCCGCGGTGATGTTTGATGTGCGATAGTAAATTAGTTATTTGAAGAAACCAAAGCGAGGAAATAGCCGAGTACAAAGGCGAGACGAAAACGTTAACGGAAACAAACCGAGAGCGACGAAACTGCGGCTTCCCCGAATCGAGCCGGGATTGAGACGTTCGGTCGAGCGTATCACGAACCGTTAAGCGCCAATTTTCCTGCCAATACGCCAATTTTGTATCTCCAAATGCTACTGCCACAACACTTTCAATTTAACTAATCAGTGGAAAGAGTAAGGTTGATTTTAAATCGAGCAAAATTTAAAATTGTTTTTTTTTAAACAGAGAACATTTTTTTTATTTTATTTTTTTATTATTCAGGTTCTTAATTAAGAGGGTCAATTAAATGAAATTGACCTAATCTTAGATTACGAATCTAATCGTAATCTACTTTATTTCCATTATATACTCCAAAAATTTGGATATCCAAATACACCTTTTAACATATCCTGGCCCCAAAGTCAATATTCAGCCATATGACCGCGATTTTAACACTACTTGACCCCTGTGTGAAATGTCGCCCGAAATTTCGTCGGGCTGCTCTGGTTTTCTCCATCTGCGATTCGTTTTTCATTATCCATGGTGGAATAGTGGACGCATGTGTCCGGCAGCGGCAGACACTAGTCGATAATTGGTCCAAAATTTCGGAAACAGAAACCAGATGCTGGACCCAAGTGGCGGCGAAGTCTCCGGTCAAACGATGCAGCTTCCGTTGTTCGTGCCAAACGCTACTCGAAATCGATAACATCGCGCCACGAGGGCTATTTATACATTCATATTCCAAAGACACTGGAGGATTCTGTCGTTGAGTTAAACGTTTAGGCAGTAGCAGATTAGGACGATTTTGAGAGAAAACAGGAGGCGGAGGTACTTGTCGACGCTGAGAGGAAGTGTAATGAAATGTGGAATGAAACACCGAGAACGTGTGGGAATAGAGTTGTTTGGAAACGGCTTCCGGTATTGACAACTGTTTCGAATCGGTGGCAAATTTGGAAAGAATGGTTACTGATATTGATTTTTAATAGTCTGGATATGATAGAGAAAGGGAAGGTGTAAGGAAGTTTGGAATGGGGAGTATCAAAGAATTATGACATGTGGGATAACGGCTGGAGGTCTTCAGTACACCCGGCTCATTAGCAATACGGCGCTATAAATGCATAATTACCAACTCCTTCATGCGGGATAAATAATTGATCTGCGATTAGTTAGCATCGATGTGGGTTTCGTCAAGCGAAATGTACCAAAATCGATCAGCTGCCCTGAGAATGTTTCCAGCGCATAGCGATACTTGATCTTGAATTTGCATAAAGACACATTAGCGGTCAAGCGATTTCGAAACATGAGCCGGTGATAAAAAGTTGGTAATGAAGACCGATTTTGCAAAAGAAGCACCAATCTCCATCTAGTTTCCTACCCTTCCTTAAAACATTCCATTAGATCCACATAGGGAACGCAATACAAACTGCAAACGACCATTAGATCTAAATGTACAGGCAATTCCTTATGGGCATCAAGAATTCGCAACAATATGTGGCGAACTACTGACAAAAACAGCTACAATTAGGACCATTAGGACTAATGGTCCTAATGGCGGAGGAACCCTCCAGGGTGGTTCCTCCTACATTCTAAGTCAACAAGTGTTTGCAAACAATCCATCCTCCACCAATCGCCAAACAGGAAACGGTACCAGTTCTCCCTTCTCAACCCCAGAACATTTTGACGAAACAAAGCCTTCGACAGGATATTACTCAGTCGAATGTGTGTCAACGCGGCGGAATCGGCATGTCCCGAATCAATAAACGCGAGTCGGCTGTTCCGGGACATGTGCAGGGCAGTAACATGCGGTACGGTTGACAATGAAGGAGGGCCACCTTTCCTCTGGAGGGAAACAGCTGTTGGCCGAGAAGGACAAGGACGAGGCGAGAAAGAGAGAGGAGGAAAGGAAGGCCGCCACCTGGCCTATCTATCTGACTGACGTCTGCCCGAAACCAACCAAGTGTGCCTTGCCGCTCTACCTGGGCATTCTTTTGTGCGCGCGCAAATATCTCGAAAGCTACTTGTCGCGCCCCGGCAACCCGAGCATTGTTCTCGCCCGATCCACGACATTTCCCGAGCTGCAGCGAAAGCCACGCCGACAAATTAACCGGCATTCCGCCTAATCATCCGAGCTCGGCTCAGTCTTTGTCTCTCGAATTCGAGGCGAATTCGAGCGGGCGGTCTCGTGTTTCGGTATGCCACGGGCGCGACATCTCTCGACCTTGATGGCTACCAAAATCCGAATAGACAGCGACGAAATTATGCGAATGCCCGGGACAAAGAGCGCTCGTCGTCAGGCTTTCCAGTCACGCGTGATTAGCCCGATGAAAAGAGCGGCAGGCTTGGTCAGCAACCTCCGAGCGAGACGAGGAGGAAGAACCATTCCTGCCGGGGATTCAATGAATCGGAACAACGCGCGGTTCTGCAGATTGTGTGACTACGCGGAATCGACGTGGATGTTCGTTTTAGGTCATTGGGTGACTCGAGGCGCTTTCTGGACTGTTACGTCATCCACTCTTCCCAGTCCATAGAGGTTTCGCCTCGATATACCCGGGGCTGATGTTTTAGGTGGTTTATTTGAGTGATGCCAGGTGTTAGAGGTTTTTTAGGTGGTTTTGTACAGAATATGTACACTTCGGTGACAAATCCTCTTAAGTTGTAACTGTGGTTCATTGACTCGAAGGATGTTTTAGGTTAAAAAATTATCGTACGATTTAAGTGACCAGGTTGGCAGGGGTGTCCTCCAAAGGCTTTGGTTGTAGTCAAAAAACGATAGAATTTATTATGTTGAAAAATGACGTCAACTACAGCGAGGGCCTTACAATTAAATAAAACTAAGATGAACAATGGGCGAAGGGGTGGGGGCAACAGCGGTTCACGTGGGTATCCCTCTTAAAGCTTCCTCAAGTTTTTTCCTAGCAATCGCCACGCGCTCCTCCTGCCGCTTGATGTCCTCATCGGCCACAGACACAGCCTGTAACAGATAAAAAGTCGCTGTTAATTTAATGCCTCTTTCGGGAATTAACGAGCGGACTCGCGCTTTGAATAATTCAATTATGTCGTCGATTGTAGGTGGCGCGATAACGCGCACACGTCCGCCGAGCGAGTTCGCCTGCGGAGCGCCATCTGACGGATTTACTAGCGGCCAATTCCGGGAACAAGTGTCGAGCGGGCGAAACGGCGCGCGGCCTATCTGACCGATTAATAGCTCATTATGAATATTATTATCGTAAAAAGTGGCCCCGCGTCGAATAAAAAGCGTGTGAAAAGGAACACGTATTTACAAATTCCCCGTACCGTTCGGCGAAGAGGAAATCTATATCATCGCGGCGGACAAAACGCTGCCTCCCGACGGCACAAAAGGATTCCGGATATCTCCCGGCATCTGGATTCCTTTAATTGTGGAAACGCCGAAACTCGTTTGGGAAAACGGAAATGCCGTTCGCGCACTCGGTGTCGATACTGAGCCAGGGTACCTGACCGGGTCTCTTTGTCCGCGAGGTCAGACGTTAAAACAATTCTCGAAAAGGGCCGGCGGTTCGTAAAACTTATTATTCTTCGAGCGCGACAAATGAGCAATTTCGGAACCGAAGTGAAACTCGTGACGAGCTCGGTTTACGAGTGTCCGCCGAGACAAATATCGAAAATTGGCCGATTCGAAAGGCCAGCAGACGCAGGGACGACTAATTTACGGACATCGCAAAGTCCACGGTACACCTGTCCGAAAGTTATATTGCGCGGCATTTAATGTAACAAGATGACGGCGACGCCGACAATGCAGCAGTTCATGGTAAACACGCCGACTGACACCGACGAGTGAATAGTCTGGTGGAAAATGACGGCAACGTGCTTTCGCGTTGTAAACCTTGATGACGATCGTCGTAAATATCCCGGTTTTGCGCGATTTTCGGCCGCAAGGTCCCCGGATGACTTCTTCTTGACACCTTTACATCTCGTAGGCTGTGAAATTTTTGTTTTCTACTGCAATCTGCACAATTCTTTAAAATTTTATACAGTTCCTTGGAATTTACTGCAATTACATGAGGCATTGAAATACATTTTATGTGAATTGTTTGTATTTTAAAAAAACGTGAATCAGAAAACAAAAGAAATTGATAGTCTTCATCAATTTCTTTTGTAAGAAAAGAATTTCTTTCCCCAACTGCTCTTCCCTGCCAAATATTTCCAAAATTGCAACAACCTGACTATCATTTCATATCAATCTCCTCTTCCACAACTCAGACTCCCATAATCCGACCCAGATGTCGTCTCAATAAACCCACTCCCAAACCCGATCTCTCTACTTCATCGCAATTATCCCCGTTCCCCTTTAATGCCCAGAACGAGACCTTTCTGCAAGTCGCTCGAGTCAGCATTGTCCCCTGGCGGCGCTTTGTGCGCAACGCGGTTTCCACAAACCCTTTTCGAAACCTGTGAATATCTCGGCACAAAGCCCGACTCTACCTGGACAAGGGGTTGGTCCGGATTTAGGAAGACACCCGGGTTCTTTTCCAAAGCGGTTTTCGATCCTGTTTGGCCCGTGACGGGCTGGCTCGATACGTGCAGCGCCGTCGCGACGCTCTGCAGCAGCGTTTCCTCGGTGATGTATGGCCCGACTGGCTTCAGCGACTTAGGCAGATCCATGCCATTGAATTCGTAGCCGTCCGGGTCGCACGCCTGCAGGCCTTCCAGCCGCTTTTCCCAAAACAGCTGAAATTCGCGGGAATGAGTGCGAAGGCACGAAATGGAGCTAGAAAGCGCCGCATGCACCATGCAAAACTATAGGAAAACCGCGCCATTGTGCAATAGAGAGACGTGAGGTTTTGACCGACACAGTATTAATGTTTCTTGAAGAAGGCGGAATCTACTTGTCTCAGGTCGAAAATCGAATCGGTTTTGATCGCTTTTTGATCGAGGGAAATCGGGATGGGGTGTGTCGATTTTTCGATTGTAGACGAATCTGCCAGGTGTAATTTTCGGGGGGAGGAGGTATGAAGCCAGAAATCTTGAATGTAAAGATTTAGTGAAAGTTACTGAAAGAAAAGGTCAGCAAAATTAAGGGTCATTTTACAGTGGAGTACTGTGAAATTACTTCACGGTGTAGTAATGTGAAATTACCGCACGTTTTACGGTAATAATATTAATTATTGTAATTTTACTGTAATAATACAATTTTTACGTAATATCACTATATTTACTGTTATTTTACCGCAGTATTAAAATGTTTAATTCCAATTAAAAACAAACCTATTAAACTTTTCTTATCTGCTCAAATATGTAATTTCAACAAAATCACTTGTTCTGAATACCTATCGCCTTATTCAGATTTAGGCTTGAGACAAGTAGAAACTACTAATACAAAATCTAAGCACTAATTTTTAATATCATGCTGAATTTACTCGTATCGAATACTGCTATCTTCAACTTATCGCATTTATTAACTAAATAGATTTGTTCCATGCAATGCCTTTCAGTAATTTTTAGCCTAAAAGTTAGTCACGCATTTTCAGACAATCGTGCAAATATTCAGCATTTCTCTGGAAACAGCGGGGTGTCAAGCAGAACAATTTTAGAAGTGCATGTGGCGCTGACTTTCATAATGTGAGTCGGCTCAGGATCGGGGAACAAGTTACTGGACGGATGGTTCGACGCTCTGTGACGTCAATTTCGGGATCGGCTACACGTGACGATCGCGCTAAACGTTCGCACGATTTTCACGCGGGAGATGAATCGATTGCAGGACCTGGAGTGCCGGAGGTTTTTGAGATGCTGGAGATGTACGTGCGAGATAGGGTTACCTGCTTGGGTCGCTCCTGAGACACGTATTTCCTGTCGCCTTTATCGGCTGGGTCCTAAACAATGCAATTCGCTTGGATTACAGTTTGTTGTGAAAATGTTTACTGATATTTGTGGGAGAAACAAGTTTGGGAGAATACGAGGGGGAGGGGGAAAGGTTTCAGATTATGGTATCATTATGGTATCATTTTTGAAGTGGATAGTCAAAATTGTGAATGGAAACGAAGGGATAGGAATGTTTATTTCTTGTACATTTATTACATTTATGAAATAAATGAAAAACTTTTTTTATGTTACATTGCTTGACTAAAAAATATAGATATTGTATAGATATTGTACATATAAATATATATAATAAACTCATATATTGTACACAAATGTTAAACGATGAAATAAAAGAAGATGCATTTTTGTGTAAATGTCGATTATATTTCAGTTATTTTAAAAATTTTATTTAAAATATAACAGTTGAGCAATTTAATGCAAGAATTGCTAGAAATGATATCAGAATACTAAGATATAATATAAATTCTATGATATAATATAAATTCTAAGATATAATATAAATTCTATGAATTCGGGTTGGTATTTCATGGTTACCGGTAGGAACAGATGGCAGCACTTTCCAGTGCATGAACATGCCGTGTGCCTAACAATAGGCTTTAAATGCTAAACTATTTTATAAAGCGTTTATCATAATAATTTCTGTAATAGCAAATTCAATTTCGAATCGTAATACATGAAAAAAAATTCTGTGTTACGAGAATTAAATAAAACGGTGAATTGTCGTCCTTGTTGGTTAGTACCCTTGTTGTTATTGAAATTGTTAAGTTTTGTAATTAAACAATTTTTTGGTTTAGCTACCAAAAAATTGCATTCAAAGGGAACGTTAAGAAACGAGATTAATCACGTTTTATATACCACTGAGTAAGAATAAACATTTAAAAAGCTAATGCTGGTACAAACATTGAATTGCTCATGTAATATCTGGTTAGAAAATAAATTTTAAATCCAACCATCAACATTCTAAGGTTTTTCCCCGTTTATTATCCATTATTATTGATACCAAAATGATATTTTATGTATGCATGCCTTAGAAGATGATAATCATAAACAAATTATTAATTATTTATCAATTAATAATTATTATTGTAGTTTCTGACCATTTTACACCACCTTAAAAATTACAAGTTATTTCTAATTTAATAAATACTTAATAAATACTTATTAAGTAATTCCAAAAAGTAAACAAGTAGTTTAGACATTTGGCAACCGATCGTGAAATATGTTAGCAACACTGACTAGAAAGAACTTAAGCAAGATTATGTTGTTTTTTATTTTTGTATTAAATAAAAAAAATTTAATTATTATTTTAAAAAATAATAATTATCATATTAATAATTTATGATCTTGAAGAAATTGTAACGTTCCGTTCTCTGACAGATTTAATTGAATTCAAAACACTCAGCGACATCTATTAATTTGATTAGAAATCTTAAGCCGAATCTAAGGTATCATATTTTAAGTTAATCGGTTCAAAAACAAGGTACAGAAAAATAATAAGAAATAAGTCTGATTGACGACCCTCATCACAAAGAGGAAATCGAGAGGGCAGAAAAGGACAGAGAATCAGAAAACTTCTCTAAATTCTCATTTCTAGAAATTATTAAATGTGCTAATTTATTGCACAAATCTACTTATTTGATTTGTGTAATAAATTTAAACATTAATTAGATAAAGAATATTAAGTTAAATTAAAAAAATGAAATGTTTCAAATTAATAATAAATGTTTCATATATAAAAAGGTTCGAATATTCTAGAAGATTCGACGAAACCGGAGAGAAGATAATTTGCATTAACAAAACAAATGTTGTTAATATGATCAGAAGGAATTTGGAGTTGAAAACGAACAGTGAACAAATGTAAATAACAAATAGCAAAATCATTTTAAATATTGTAAAAAGCATAAATTGGCGGGAAAACTGTTAAAACTGGCGGGAAATTACAAGTATAAATGCAGGCCCGAATTTGAACCCAAACGTAGTTTGAAACAGGCAAAGCTTAATAAGTATTCGAAAGTCTGCCAAAACGGATAACTAAGGGATCCAATTGCCAGGCTGTGGAGGCAGTATTTCAGTCGAGGTCTTGGTCGCTCCGTTTTCCCAGGGGAAGACGGAATAACGTACAGATCAGACTGCTGGCCTGTGGAGGTGGCAGTTCACAATTTTGTCTGGGTTTCCGTAGCCTGTGGAGGAGCGATAATTCCAACAAGATCACCTGGACGTAACCCAGTCGCTCCGGGTCAAAGAACCAAGAGAACGCGGTATCAGTGTTAATTTACATTCCAGCACTTAGTCATTTTTTGTGTTGCTGAACAGTCACGGAGAAAAAAAAATCAAAAATTAACGAGCAGTTCATCACTTATCGTCAAAACTTGTACGACATTAAAAATCAATGAGCAGTTCATCAAACTTTCACAAACCAAAACTAAAAACTAATGAAC
>JABFPB010008264.1:0-10295 GCA_022817645.1 Ceratoteleas bidentatus | reverse complement strand
GGCCGAAAATTTTTTTTGTTAAAATCGAAATTTCACATTTTTCAAACTCGAATATCAAAAAAACGGCTTCGCCCACCTATAGTTAACACATCAAAGAGTCCGATTCTCAAAAAAAAAAAACGATTTTTTCGCCCAAAAGTAAACGATTGCCCCCTTAAATCACCGGTGCTATATTTACTATACTGATTGAATTCGTATTGCCAAATTTCAAAACAATCTAAAATTTTGTAACCACATTTAACAGCAAGTTGTAATTCCGTGGACGTGTAAGTACCTTCGATCTATCTGTCCCGTTTGTTTTCATGTGGACAATCTCCCCTTTGCATTTCTTCGATACAAGTCCGACACAACCCAAATATTAGTCGTCCGTTAAAACGAACCGGAAGCACGGGGTGAAATAACTCACGCGGCGGTAATACACGACAACAAATTAAGCCGTACACGTTCGAGATATCGTTTGACGGACCGATTTTTTGTTTGCAATTTTCGCCAATGTACAATGTCGGATAGCCCACCGGAAAGGGTGCAGTTTTAGATATGTACGGATAAAGGCTACAGATATCGACGTACGTAATCTTTTCTTCACCGTGTACTTCGTAAAAAGTTGAAACATTGCCGGTACAACAACCGAAAAACGCGTCCCGTGGCTGAATGATGCGTGATAACAATGGATTGTCGTTTAAGTATTTCCATTCGTGTTCGTTAACCTGCATGTATTCGTCGAAATCACATTCCCAAATTTCATTCAACTTGTACCCCGCTTTTTCAATCCGTGCACTCGTCGATATCGTCCTTTCGTAACGCGAGTCCAAAGTATCGTACGGTTTAATTTCTTTACATCTGTTTAACGGAAAACATTTCGGGCACCCGTGCCAATAACACCCGTGAAACTGATATACCGTATTTGTACGTTCGGAGAACCCATCTACAAGACATCCTATGGTTAAACGTATCTCGCGCCCCCTATTGGCGTGCATAATGCGCGATCCGGCAGTAACCTCCGTTTGGAATAATGCCTATTGTATTAGGTTTTAAAAATTTTGTTCGGCAAACTTTGTTACAAGCGCCTGCTATCGTGCAAGCTTGAAAAAACGGACAAACGTCGCCAGCTTTTAGGAAAAGATTTCTAAATGCCAAACACGTACGCCTTAAAATTGTAACGTCCATTTTGCAATAAGAAACGATTTCTTTCTTAATTAAAAACGTAATTTGCACTGCATATTTCGTACCAAGTCAAAATTTTCATTCGATCTGTATCGTGCATCGTATGGGGGGGGGAGTAGAATATCTTATCATGCATTGGTCCAATATAATCTTGATTGTTTATTGTGTTGAACAAGTGCGGGAAATATCCTTTGCACTCTGGCAATCCGAACGCTTTGGGTAATTTGCTTAAAGCCATTTGAAAGTAATTTAAACTATCTATAAATTCCGTTTTCCGATGTCATTTTGATGATTTTTGATCCGTTTAAAATTAATTTGGGAGCTTCGATTTTATTCTCTACGATATACCGCAAAACGAACTGAGCGTCGTACGATTTTGCGTGATGAGCGATGCAAATTATTTTTTTGAATTTTGTTTCATCTCGAGCGACGTATTCAGTAAACTGTTTGTCGGGATCGTCAGAAAAGACCATTTCACGAACCCCGCAAGACGGACACCAAGCAGATACGTTATCGTTATCTAAACACGCCGTACACGACTGCTGCATCACACATAAGTTCGGAATATGAACAAAAATATTTTGCGTTCCTTCAACGACCGTATCTTGACGCGATTCAAAGTCATAAAACACGAACAAACAATTATCCTTTGCATGGTCCTTTTTTTCGATCGGTTGTACGTTTTAAAACGGGGAAAATACCGTCTCTGGTCGCTGAGTATCGTAAACGCACCCTCGTCAGCTGTGCCTTCAGCGCTGTCCCTCGAGTTGATCGCGGGAGCCGGTTCTTCCTCGATGTCGGTGCCCACTGACTCTTCAGCGCTGTCGTTCGAGCTAACCGCGGAAGGCGATTCTTCCTCGGCGTCGGTGTCCGCGTCGTCCTCACTGGAGATGTTCGTGTCTTCCTCCTCGATATCGGAGTTACTGATATCTACCGTAATGGGTTGATACCGTCCGCTTCCTTGGCCGATTTGATCGTTTTCTGAAAAAAAAATTAATTTTAATATTTCAAAATCTATTCAACTAAAACATATCGTTTTATATAAAATAATTAATGTTATACAGCTTACCTTGACATTGGCTCGAGGGTTCCACTAGAGTCTGGTCCGCAGATTGGGCAGTTGAATATTCATTTTACCATTCAGTTTATTTAGGGTTATCCGAAATATAACTTTGTCCATACAAACATCGGTACAAAGAGTCAATTCTATTACATATTATTGGGCGTCCATATTTGTAGCTATTATATATAATGCCCAATTTTTCCCGACTTTCTGACACCTCGCGATATGTAGCATACTTTTTCGCAAGTCCATCCTGTAACTTTGATAAGCGTGCTACTTCGCGATCATTTTTTTCGATTTCAATTTTTACGGCATACGCCCTCGCCCGTCCTATTGGTTTCATTTTTTTAAGCGACGTCTGTGTGATCTTACAGTACGTTATCGCTTCCTTTGTCTCTTGTAACTCTTCATTAAGTTTGTTATAATACGTCGCGGCGGGCCACGTTTCCATAAACCATTCATCGACGACAGCCATGGCTTTCAGAGCCAGGTTAATAGACAGCATTTTTGCACTAATCACTTTATAATATCAACGAACATCGAAGTAACGACTTGTACCACACATTCACGAATGTCGCATTTTTCATAAAGATGAAATATACTTGCTGCGTTAAACATTCCATCCCTTCCCCCCGCTACTAACTTTTTAAATAATGATTCATAATTTGTCAGCATACTTTGTTTATACCTAATGGTTTAACGTTACACATTTTGTTTCCCGTTACTAACTACACAAATGATTTGTCAGCATTTTTTATTTTGTTTACACATACCAGTTTAACATTGCACATTTTATGGTCTAAACTGTAAACGTTTTAATTTGTTGACACATTCCAATGAAATAGGAGACGTTTTTATGAAATTCGTGTTCGGACACGTTCGCAGTCAAATGTACGAACGAAAATTTTCGCGCGTTAAAAATCAGTGTATCGCGTGATCATGGCCGAATACGTCTTGGATGCTTAAGGTTTCGTCGACGACAATAACTTTATACCTCGCGAAATTGCCATAGTTTGCACGCGGAATATTCGTGGTACGGGACATTGGTTGATTAAACCAAATTTTCCGTACAGCCGATTGAATAATTCGGCCCAACGCACAAACGATTGGTTGTTAAACTTACACAGTCTTTATTGGTATATTGGAACGTGCGACATTGAAAACGTGTGTCGCGAATTACGAGCCATCACCAAAAGTGCAAAAGTGATTTTCGTGCGGGGTATGAATAAAGCGGAATACTTTAGTAAAGTTTTGAAAAAAAGTATAACGGATTTGGAGAAAAATCGTTCGAACCCGTCGTTTTCAAAACTGCCAAAAGTAGACGAAAAGTGCTTTCATCATTCGAAAGATTACGCACGCGGGTCAAACTGCGCGTTGAACAATGCATTAAAAATTAGAAAATGGCTGATAGAAGGTTCGGGACAATCGGACGTGTGCAAAAGTGCCGATGTTGCTGGATCGTGCTAATTTTTTACAAACATTTGCCCATGCCTGTAATGAACCGACAGTACGTCGACGTCCGTTGCAAAGACCACATCCCGCTCGTTGCGAAAATGAACACCGTGGTGCCTCACGTGATTACCGGTAAAGTTTACCCGTTGAACAAGTCGCGGTCGAAATTTGCGATAGTGGGTCTTGAAAAGAATTATGACAACGTTTGGAAACCGTGCGTCTATTTGACGGGGCAGTTTTGGACCGGTACAAAGTTGGAGATTAGCGACTGGCAAAATCTGGTTGGCAATTTTCGTCGAATCGAAGAATACATGGACAATGGCGAGGGCGAAGGGTTCCAGTTGTCAACGTTTACCAGCGTCACATTTTCCGAAGCGTACAATAAAAAGGCAGTAACGATATACGCACACGAAGGTAAGTCGATGTACAGTTGTGACACATTTTTTTAAAATTGTAGACAATTCGGTCTAATTTTGTGACTCTTTACAGGATCCTATCAAAACAAACAGTACCCTGTTACGTTGCAAGCTTCATCGTTTGACGGATTACGCAAGGTTGCGTATTGCATTTCAACGTGGCTCGACGAGTTTGCGACCTACGAACAGGCGATAAATTGTGCCTATGAACTTACCCATACTTTATGAGATCTACCGACATTTTCGAAACGATTTGTTGCGAAATTTTAATGCACGAGTTTGACAAAGAAACGAACGTGTAAAATAAAGGTACAGAATAAAATAAAAAAAGTGTTGACATAATTGTCTTTTTAATTTAACGGACCCAAGTTTTGCAGTAAAAATTGTGACTTTGTTAAAGTGCAGACGAATATTTATCTATTCGAAACTTTTAATATAAAATAATACAGTCATTTTTTCGACAGTTGTTATAAATTGAAAGTTTTTTGTTTTACGATCTGCTTTGGAGCGATCACAATGCTTCGACGTTGGATGCTGGGTAACAAAGGTTACAAGCCGTTGCGGGAAGACACCGACGATGACGTTCGAAACGATCGTGGTTTTTTTTCGGCACGATTCGGCACGGCGCGAACTCGACCGCGTGTGCGACCGAGCCGCCGAAAGAGCGGCCAAAAGAGCGGCCAAAAGAGAGCGTTTACGCGACACGGAGGAACGAAAACAACGCGAAGAAAATCGACGCGAGTTTGAGAGACAAAGACAGGAGCGTGAAAGATTAGCTAAGGAAGAAAGACACGAAGCGATACGTTTGGACAGAGAAAGACGGGTTTACGAGTGGATAGCAAACTGCCAACGAGAAGAAAGAAACAAAAGAAAAAATGAGTGAGATGAATATATCAAGTTTAAACCAATAATTTGATTACGAATTACGTTTAGCTATAAACGTTGGAGCAAAAGTCGGCCACTTTACGAACGATTTCGGTGCTGTAAACATGTCAAAGAAACCTTTGTTGAATAAAAGTGACTTTTCGAAATTAAAATTCTATGAGCGATCGGACGCTAATATCGACGAAGAAAAGCAACGGGCGGTAGAAAATCGGTTGACGCAATTAGAATTGTTTGACAAGTTGAAGAAAACGTACCCGGATCCCGTATTTGTATTACCGATATCTTATTTCAACGCGGCTCGTCGTGAACTGGAATGCGTGTGCGTCGACGTTAAAAGAAGTCAAACGAAAAGGAAAGCAAAACGCAAATTACATCGTATTGTTTAAAAATCCTCGCGATCCCGCGCAAATTTCTCACCTCGCGCGCCAGGTGTGCCCTGAAAATGTAAAATTTTGTCAAGAAATTTATTTCGACGCAACTTTGAAACCTCACGGTTACCTTTTGCTAGATTTAAAACAAAGCACTCCAGAACATGTACGATATCGGACGTATATATTTCCATTCGATAAACATTGTTACGTATACGTTCCTCGGAAAGCCTTAAAATCGCAATCAAATTTTGAAGAGGTGCCAGTCTTGGATTTATAATGGGCAAGGACGGATCTCTGTGTCCGAAAAACGCTGCAATTTTACACGCGTTGCGTTACTTGAACAAACCTCAACGCGATGCTGTGATACGTAAAGCCGACGACGCCTTGATCAGGACAATTCGCGAATGCGCATTAAACACACTTAAAGGAAACTTTAAGTGTGTTTTAAAGTTTCCTTTAAGTGTGATTTTTTATCAACCCGTTGATAAAAAGCAAAAGAACAGATTGCGACGACACGCCAAATATTTTGAAAACATATTTTGAAAAGCACACGGATATTTTGAAAAGCAGTGCTCCACGTCGACCTATTTGCATTCAATCGGATAGAGGCAAAGAGTTTGTAAATCTGCAGTTTCAGCAATTTTTAAAACAGAAAAACATTCTTTTTCGCGTAGTCAGAGCACCGATCGTGAAGGCCGCGGTTGTGGAGCGTTTCAATCGAACGTTGAAAGAGCGAATGTGGCGTTATTTTACGTTTTCGCGGACCAAACGATACGGTGACGTTTTACAACGTCTTGTAAATTCGTACAACCAATCGTATCATTCAACGATAAAGACGGTACCCGCCACTGTCACGTTGGCCAACAGCCATGAAGTGAGGAAACGATTGGCCGATAAGGTGAAAAAAATTCCTCCTCAAAAGGTTAAATACCGTGTCGGACAATTTGTAAGAATCAGTATGGAAACAACACCGTTCAAAAAGGGTTACGAAAGTGGTTTCAGCAACGAAGTATTTTACATTTCGCGAATTTTGACTAACAGACAACCTCCTCTTTACGTCGTATCGGATCTTGGCGGTGAAGAAATTGACGGAATATTTTACAAAGCGGAACTGAGCAGGGTTGGCGATCGTTTAAAAACCAACGAGCCGTTACAAGTCGACAAAGTCCTGGACACTCGGGGACGCGGACGTGCCAAGCTGTTTCTGGTAACGTGGAAAAATTTACCGTCGGATTACGTTACTTGGTTACCCGCTGAAAAAGTACAATGAACCATCAATTTTTTATGACATTGATCAGCAACAGCAGCGTCGATTACTTTAGCGAAAACAATGCCACAAATTTTGTCACGCGTTTGCCAAGAGAGTGCCGATTACAAGGAAAATGGGTCGTCGCACTTGTCGAAATTCAATTTTCATTGACGCACTCTTGAATGAAATAAGTGCAACGTCGATTATGAAAAGTCATTTGAAATTTTTTCGCGACGCTGGCGGACATACGGCTGTACACAAAATTTGTGATCAAAAGTGTTTAAACATTCAACACTACATTTCATTGTCCCCACTTTTGTTAAAAATTACCGAGTTCGAAGACAAAAATGACGATAATTTAATTCGCTTGACAAAAGACGAGATCCGATCCGATCGACCAGCGTCTTTGACGAACGTCATGTGTAATTCAATGTTCATTTACTCCGATTTGTGCGAGCCGCACGTGACCGGAGACGTGCAAACTCCGCTTTTACGCGTGGTACCGATAAATATGGAACATTACGAATACGGACATGTAAAGTTGATCACTTTTTCGTCGATAAGATATTTTCCATTGAAGATGTTACATTTCGACACCACTGAAATATTTAAGGGACGAATTTGGAAAACCGATCCCATTTGATCATGGAACGGTCACCATGACGCTACATTTCCAAAAAACTGAATAAATATGACGCGCCATGAGCGTTAATTACGCGCAGTATTACACTGCCCAAGTCGGTGGTAGCAGAATCAAAGTTTACGTGGGTAAAAATTTAAAAGGAGCCGGTGTCGGTAGTTTTTTAGCCGGAATCTTTCGGAAAATCACGCCATTGTTTACCAAACGTGCAAAATATTTAGGACGCGAAGCGGCCCGAACAGGCGCTCAAATATTGACGGATATATTAACGCAAAACGTCCCTTTACGTGAATCGGTCGAAACGCGGCTTAAGGAATCGGCTGCTAATATAAAACGTAAAGCGGAAGAAAAATCGGAGAATTTGATGAATGGATCTGGTTATAAAGGAAGAAAGAGAATGAAAAAGCGTCAGTCGGTAAAAAAACGTTGACCCAAACGGAAGACGGTTAAACGGAAGACTGGTCGCATCATACGAAATACGAATAAACGTAAACAAACAAAGAAAAGAGGTGCGAATCAAAAGCTGATGATCGAAGACATATTCACATGGTAAAAATGACATTTCTATATACGCATTCTTGCGAATGCATGAAGAGCGAGCTGGATCTCTTCGTTCTGCCACCGACGCAAACTTCCGTCGAAAAAGGCGGCTGGATTCATTATAAACCGATTTCGTCAATAAACGATGACTCACCCCTCGACTTTCACGTAAGCGATAGCAGCGACGAATAGATAGATTTACCGCATACAATGATAAGTGTGACAGTAAAGATGGTGAAAAAATCAGCAGATGTTGACATTTCGGTCAACGCGGGACCAGTAAACAATTTGTTGCATTCATTATTTTCGCAAGTTGACGTTTACTTGAACCAAAAGTTGGTATCGTCGTCGTCTATGACATACTAATACAGAGCGTATATAGAAACATAGTTAAATTATGGCAATTCTGCAGAAATTTCTCACCTACAGAGTGGATTATGGATCGCCGACAGACCGGGACAAATGCAAGGTGGTGTCGGTGACAACGCGGAACTGAAAGAACGCAGAAAGTTTTTCGAAGATGATAAAGCAAATGCCCGATTTGTTCGGGCATTTGCATTCATATAGGTAAAGTTAGCCGAACAACTTCAAGAAATTGAAAATCCAAATACGGAGGAATTTGGGGCAAATTTGTTGTTATTTTGTTGTGCAAACCAAAATTTTGTTGCTCTTCAAATAAAAAAAATATGCGATGTTTTGCTAACTTTACATAAAGATAGCAAAACACTTTTAAAAACATAGAAAAATGAGGTCGGAAATTACTTTGGATTACACAATAATTTGTTGAAAATTTGCTGCTTGACGATTACGTAAAGAAACACTAGATTATCAAAAACTTTCGATTTACTTTCGTAAATCGAAAAACTGAAGAATGATGTATGCTAGAATCGATGTAGGCAAATCTACATAAAATCTATCTCTTAAAGCAACTAAATGGACCATTTACAACAAAAATTAAGTTTTCAAAACAATTTAATGATTCCATTAATAAACAATACTATTTTAATTTGTTTAAACAATAACCAATTAATTTTTCAAGCAAATTCTACCCGAACGGAACATCTCCCTATCTCCGGAGAATCTCCGGAGTATCTCCGGCGTAATGTACGCTTTTCGCCGGAGAATCTCCGGAGAAAGCGGACATTACGCCGAAGAAACTCCGGAGATTCTCCGGAGATACGCTGTGTTCCGTATGGGTATGGAACGAAGTGCATTTCTTTGAATTTCTTGACACACCAAATAGGATTATGATGTACACCAAAATGTGTGCTTGAAATTTTTGCAAAACAAAATTTTCAAAATGTGCGAAAACACGTGTTTTGCTATCTTCCCCCTAAAGCAATTTCTACAGGTTTAAGTCGATTTTTGTTGAATTTTTTTAATTTCATGGCTCACGAAATTGGTATAAGCCGTGCACCAAAATCTGTGCTTGAAATTTTTGCGAAAAAAAGTTTTCTAAATGGCTCAAACACGTATTTTGCTGTCTTTCCCCCTGAACAATTTCTACATATTCAAGTCGATTTGTATTACATTTTTTTTAATCTGATGGCACACCAAATTACTATAAGCCGTACACCAAAATGTGTGCTTGAAATTTTTGCGAAAAAAAGATTTCAAAATGGCGAAACCACGTGTTTTGCTATCTTTCCCCCTAAACAATTTTTTCAGATATAAGTCGATTTTTGTTGTTTTTTTTAATTTGATGGCACAACAAATTCATATTAGACGTACCAAACTATGTGCTTGAAATTTTTGAGAAAAAAGTTTTCAAAATGGCGAACACACGTGTTTTGCTATTTTTCCCCTTAGAGCAATTTCTACAGATTTAAGTCGATTTGTATTCAATTTTTTCGAATTTGATGACACACCATATTGGAATAAGGCGTACAACAAAATGTGTCCTTGATATTTTTGCGAACAAATATTTTCAAAATGGCGAAAACCCGTGTTTTGCTATCTTCCCCCTAAAGCAATTTCTACAGTTTTAAGTCGATTTTTGTTGAATTTTGTTGAATTTGATCGCACACCAAATTGGTATAAGCCGTGCACCAAAATGTGTGTTGCGGAAAAAAGTTTTATAAATGGCTCAAACACATGTTTGCACGACTTTGAAAACTTTTTTTCGCAAAAGTTTCAAGCACATATTTTGGGGTACGTCTAATACTAATTCGGTGTAACATCAAATGAAAAAAAAGAACAAAAATCGACTTATATCGGTAGAAAATGTTTAAATAGAAATATAGCAAAACACGTGTTTTCGCTACTTTAAAAATATTTTTTCACAAAAATTTCAAGCAAATATATTGGTGTACGTCTAATACTAATTTGGTGTGCCATCAAATTAAAAAAAATCAACAAAAATCGATTTATATCTGAAGAAATTGTTTAGGGGGAAAGATAGCAAAACACGTGTTTTCGCCATTTTGAAAACTTTTTTTGCAAAAATTTCAAGCACATATGTTGGTGTACGTCTTATACTAATTTGGTGTGTCATCAAATTAAAAAAAATCAACAA
>JABFPB010008263.1:0-10296 GCA_022817645.1 Ceratoteleas bidentatus | reverse complement strand
AAAGAATCGCTGGGTTATTATTAAAAGGTGTAAAAATTAACTTCTGAATAATAAAACAAAAAGACCCTGACTCCGGGGCTCCAGACTTGAAGAATAACCTTAATAAGAAACCATTGAACCAAGTCTGGAGGTCCAGATTTGCCCCATTGCATGGAGACGATGAAGTTGACCGAATGTTGGGCAAACATGGGACTGAGAGTCGCCTTTGCATGGGTCCAGATTTGCCCGAAATTTGATCCAAACAATCGCCATATTCGTGGACCAAATATTGGTCTACATTTGACACCTATTACCGACCAAATCTGGACCTACGTCGTGGACCTCGGAAAAGGTCCAGATTAGATCAAATCTAGCCCAAACATAAAGGAGGTTTGTCTTGCGACGAATAATTCACAGTTTCATATATTTTAGGTACTCGAAAATACAAATACAAGTCACACAATGTTTGATATCTTTCTGTTAAATAATGTGCATGACAAAGTTCATTAAAAAATAAAGTTAAACCGTCGACAATATAAATGCTACGTTCGCGCATGCGGAAAAAAGCGTAATAAGTGATTTTCTTCTAAAGTAATGACATAACGAAAAATGTTTGCAGGCAACAAGTAAATATGTATTCAAATGATTCAAATAAACTCTGACGTGAATAAGTTAAACTGTTGTGACGTGAATAAGTTAAACTGTTGTGACGTGAATAAGTTAAATTGTTGTGAAAAATGTACATCAAATAGAATTTATTAAGTAAATCTATGAAGTTAAAAGTTTTCCCATAGTACACGACTTTATTACGTAGGTCTAGATTTGCCCAAAACTAGGTCCACAGCTTGGGGGAATTCCTCAAACTTCTTGTGTCAAACTTTGACCAAATTTGGACTTTTGTAAACTGCTTCACGTAATTGACCAATGTTTGACCAGAATTTGGCACGTAGTATGGTCGAGATCTGGACCAGGCAATTGACCAAATGTAGACCAAATCTAAAGCTAAATGGTTCAATGGGAATAGTTAGTCATTATTAAAGCTGCATTTTTCATTCGTTCATTTAAGTAAAAATTGTGCAATTCTCATCGAATAATATTGCCCCACGTTATTGGTGAAATACTCCCTCAAAATGCTGATATAGAACCTCCCGATTGTTGATAAAAATTGACTCAATTCTATTGGGTCATCTATGGCCGCTTATTGGGATATTTGGTTCACTGGGTTCTTTGGGGAAATATTCGCAACTATCCGGTTCAATGTAAATCCGTAAGAAATCAACATGGATTCGTATTGATTTTATAAGAATCCATATCGAATTAGGTTGAATTATTGTAGATTTTCTATGGATCTGTGCGGATTGCAGCAGAATAAATTTTAAAAAGAAATCTCATTTAACGCCAGTTAAGGTGATGTTCAAAGCGAGAAGGAAGTTCAAATCGGCAGTTTGGCGTGAGAAGTGATGTTTCGTTAATTAGGAAAAAATGAGTGATCAGATTTTGATTTGCTGACCATAGTGAGATTCTGCGTAAAATTCCGCGTGTTTTCAACTAACTATCGACTAATTTCGATAGCAAATGTTCAAGAATAGTGATTTCTCGTTTTTCGGCGCTTACATTCGAGGTTACGTGTCATTTCGAAAACTAGAAATCACTATTCTTGAACATTTGCTATCGAAATTAGTCGATAGTTAGTTAAAACACGCGAAATTTTACGCAGTACCTCGCTATGGTCAGCGAATAAAAATCTGATCACTCATTTTTTCGTAATTAACGCGAAACATCATTTTTCGCGCAAAACTGCCGATTTGAACTTGATCCCCGCTTTGAACACGATCTTAAGACGATGTCACGCGGAGAGTTACCGACATTACAGTTTTTCCGAATTAAAAACTAATAAAGCAGAAATTAAGAGTTTTATGAGAACAGTTTAATTTTCTCACTTTTCGTATACATTTATATTCGAAAATTGACACATAAAAAAGTATATTTCAGGAAAAAGCTTACATGGCGTTTTCGAATCAAAAATAATTAAGAGAGACTACCGTGTCTCTTGATTATTTTTATCATCATAAACAAATAGTTTGTGTTGATTATTTTTCGGTCTGTATTGAGGAAATCCATTTAAGTCAAAATCAGTGTTTTCGTTGAATGGTTTTGGAAAACGTTTAGAACATTTGTTCATTTTAATATTAAACATGGTGAAATTGGTGTATGTGGGCCATCGAACATAAATTTTATATCTAAATTTTGAAGTTCTTTATTTTTTGTTGGTATATCTGCGCTAATAAATTTATCTAAAATTTTGGGATCTAACAATTTATTTTTGAAATCCAAAGCAAATATAATTTGCTTGGTGCTGAGGAAGACCTCTTTTTTGAAATTCTATTCGCATCGATAATTTTATCCAGATTCGCTTTCAAAAGGAATTGGTTAGCTGTATACTTAATTAAATTTAATATACGAAATTAAGATAATTTTATTTTACAAAAAGCGCTAGTCATTCAATTTGTTCCACGTGGAACAAACTGAAAAGAATCTTTCAAGAGAAAATGAAATATAAAAATTGTTTTCATTCGCTCAATTGTTGAGGTGAAAAAAAACCGTAATTCCAAAAGTTACGCAATATATTAAAATTATTAACAAATGATTATACGCTACGATCATCTCCCACAAAAAAATCATCGATTGACTAGATAATTTTCAAACAAAACTTTTTAACAACGCAAACCAAAACGACACTTACTACGTGTCTTTAGCACTGATAAACTACCTTAATAGGTGCCAATTCAATATTCACCAACGTAACAACCGAGTAACTAGAAATTTGGCGAACCTAACAAGAAATTTGGTTACTACAACAAAATGTTTGCTTTTCACCACCAAATTTCTTTCGCGATACTGGTACCATGAAATTTGTATTAAGGCTTTCGCAAAATGTGTCGCGCTTATAAAAAATGAAAAACATTCGCATTTGAAAAAAATTCAGATGAGCAAATCGTTTTTTTAAAGTTATTTTTATAAAACTTATCAAATACAATTCAAAATATTGGATCGAATCTTAGAAATATAATTTGTTTCAAAATTTACATTTATAAGGTTACGATTTAATATCAAGGTTTCAAGAGGGGCCTCCATACCGTGTCACCTTATGTAACATTTAGATGTTTTGATTAAAGTTTCTGCTTATCATTTTGATACAACTGCAATAAATCGCTAATAATGAGACCCTGAACTGGACCCCGTATAAACTCTCGACAGCAAAAAACGAAAACAATTTCTGGAATCAAGAATTTTTGAAATATTTGTTAATTTGCATTCTACTTCATTGAAAATCTTTGCGTTGTAAACATTGCAAAAAAAGTGCTTTGTGAGCCCCCCTTGGGGGGCCCAAGGCCAGTGGACCGGCTGGACTGGCAGTAGTTACGTCACTGTAAATGTGCCTTATTTGTGTTGGGATTATTAACTAAATATGCTGTTTTTTTATTGCGTCATGACTCTTTATATAATAATATTTCATATTCGTTTGATTTAACTACAATTCAATATTTAATATTTCGTCTGGAAATAGTTAATTCGTAAGATTCAAAGTAGGAAATTTACGTGACAGTTTACGGCAACCAGATTCCGTCATATTTAACGGAATTTTACGCAACGTTTTTTACAGTGTAAGCAATTAAATTATTTGTAGATTACTTGCAAACAACTTTATTATATAAAATTTACATTTACTTAGACACATTGTGCCATCGTCAGTGCTAAATTTGTCTATCTAGAGGTCGCTTATATCGCCACTTGCTTAGTTTTTTGGGGGCAAGTAGTGCATGAATCGTAATAGCTCATTGGGTACAGGCACAGATTGCCACTTGAGGGGCATAGGATCAAGTCCTCTTTCTTAATTCTGTTATTTTTCAAAATAATATTTCAGAAAAATATTTCTGGTACATTTTTAAGATAAAGCAATCTAAAAATAAACCTTCAAAATACTGTTTCCCAAATTTCCAGGAACGAACCCAGTTCACACTGAAAATATTTCTCAGGAATATTCTGAGAACTTTATCTCGTTGGACAAATAATGATCCTGGAATGCACCAAGAATATTTCGGAATATTCTTGATACATTTAAAATATTCCAGAAAAATATTCTGGGTATATTCCTGGAATATTATGTGTTACTAGGAAAAGTATACTTTTTGACAAAACAAAAGAGAGTCCCCTTAAATGAACTATATGTACCATAAAACAGTGGAACTCTAAAAATACATTCCTTCGCAATTGCACCCCCTAAACCAAAAATCAACTTACCTCTTCCTCTAACCACTGTTTCTCCCTCTCAGATCGTTCCTCTTCTTCCCGGACACGTTCGGCTTCCTCTCGTTTCTTTTCTTCTTCCAATCTTTCCAAATAAACGGGATCCTTTTCCCGTTCCTCCTGCAACCGGTCGATCAGAGTGTCGCGCGTTTGGGCGTTTTTTTGACGAATTCGCCGGCGCCGCTCGCGTTTCGCTATTTTTCGCCATTCTTTGTGCGTCAAACTGACGCCTTCGTCCGTCATCGCGTGTCACATTGCTGCACCCCTCCCTGTCCCATCTATTTTGTTTGTCAACAGAGAAGGATTGTAGCGGTTTGTCAGACACGTGCGAATGTTGTGCAACGCCGAACAGATGACTTGAAATACAAAATTGACAAGTGGTGCCGATACCTTAAATTCCAAGGAAGTGAAAAGTCCTTTGATTGGGTCGATGTTAGAGGAACACTGTCGACGAGATTTAAAGCTGCTAACCTTATTAAATGAGGATATGACATTTATTTATGTTAATGTTTACAAATACGTAAATTATAACTGGCGACATCTGGCGGGAAACGAGGCAGGCGTTTGAAGTGAGTAGTTGGTAAAGTAGAAATCTGGAGGAGAAATTTGCAATTCGATGTAAGCAAAATTAAGTATTTGTTTTAATTATTATAACATTACAACCATTTTTAGCAGTTATTTTATGGATGCCGATATTGCCGACCGAACGATGATAGGCACATTATGTTTTTGGAACAGGATTTAAAATTCGAGAAGGGACGCTGAATGCTTAAAAACCACTTGTTTATTCAAAATACACAGATAATTACAATAATACAAAATGCGAGAACATCATCCGCAACTTGCAAGAGGTTTTTTGGGATATCCATACTTCTTAGCTTCATCGAACAAAGCAATAAGAGAATCTGTAACTTCAAGTCCAGTGGGAATAATTTGATCTGACGGCAATAAGAATCCGTGTTGTCCGTTATCTCGAAGTTCGTATACAAAGACAAGAGGAAGTTTTAAATGAGATTTAACCCAATCGACTGAACTACCGGTCGCTGGATCTGTAATATTATGATGAAATAAACTTATAATCTTTAAAACTTGCCATTTGCTGAATTGTAATCCATTTAGCTAATACCCTAATAACCAGTTTTAAGCGCATACAATTTGCGACGTATTATGTTTTGTAAATTTCAACTTACAAATGGTTTCAGCTATGTTTCCTATATTGTATTTGGTCCCATATCGCTTTGATAAATGTGTTACTGCTTTCGTGGCAATTGCTAACTGTGAAATAAATGAAAATGCTTAATTGTTACTGTATGCAGATATGAAAAGGTACATATTATTTTACTTACAGACTCATCATAGTTGTCTAAGTGCTGTTTTGTAAAACCATAGGGAAACATCAAAAGTTGAGAATAACTGTGGAAACTTATGTACGCAAAGAGACCCTCACGGAGCGACTCTATGTAGTCGGACAATGTCCGAGTTTCAATTTCAGAGAATGGCTCCCTTCCAACGTAAATTTCACTGCAAGGTCTCGATGATCCTCCTACAACTACAAATTATACAAAAATAATTATTGTTCTTCTCTGAAACTAATATTTCCGTTTAAAACTGATTTCTATTTACTTAAAACTAATGCAATGAATATATAATACCATTCCATTTGTAACCAAAGTTTCTATTCGGGTCCACTCCCTGACATCTTCCAAGTGGTCTCCTCGTCTTTCGCCAAAATCTGTTCTACAAAAAAATTTACATTTCTTCTGTACTATAAAATGCACGGCATTTTCCCATGAAATTAAATTAACATGTTGCACAAAACTTACCACTTTATGCGAATACACGTAACCGTCTGGATTACAACTTGGAAACAGATAGAACTCATACTCCTTCGTCATAGCTACGACTTCCGGTCTCTTACTGTGCAGAAGGTGGTCGATCAAAAAAATCACAGTCGCCGTTCCAATCCATTCGCGAGCGTGCATGCCACCCTCGATAAAAATTCTCGGTTTATCACTCCCGGGAAACAGTTTCACCCCTGAAATTGGCCGGTTTTCGTGGGTCCATCCTCCAAGGACGCTCACTACTTTATCGGGATATTTCTCTTTCAACCTATCCATGTATTCGTAAATCTCTTCCAACGTGTGATATGAGCTGATGAAATCGTAGCTGACCTTCTTGATTGGTGGGTTTTCTTTGTCTATGAGTTCTTGCACATTCTGAGTTATGACTTCAAAAGGGATTCCAAACTGGGCCATCATCGACTCGAATTGATGTGTCTGGTTCGGAGGGACTATGAGGTCGTCGAAGTCGTTGTCGATTAAGTTATCCCAAGGCGTGTTCTTTAATGAAAAAGTAAAGAAAATAGTGATGCTGAAATACGTTTTGAATATTACGATTTTTCTTCTTCGCTACAAAATCACTACAAAAGTAACTGAAAACACATTGAACCATTTTCCTGAATATGGTATTTGTCATTTCTTGATTGAACCGACATTCGTAGACCACTCATGTGAATGTAAAATATTCAGTTTCGGTTCAATCTGGATCTCCGTGTTAAAATACTGTAACAATTCTGAATAATTAGGAACTGTTGGGATTTTGGAAACCGCAGTTTACTAAGTAGAATGTCCATTCCCAATAACATTTTTAAATAACTGTAACAAAGACAAATGAAGTGGATTAAATAAATGAAAGAGCAGTCACTCTTTCAGTTGTTTTTATATCTCAGTGAGAGTTATTTCAAAATGTTATTAGGCACAGACGCTCTACTTAGGAAATTGAGGTTTCCAAAATACAAAAAGTTCCCAATTATTGGTAATTGTTAGGTATTTTAACACGGGGAAATGACAAATACTGTATTCAGGAATATGGTTCAATGTGTTTTCTGTTATTGGGAAATGATCAGTCTATTTATAATTCTATCAGCTGAATGATTGAGATGAGGTTGGTGATCATTATTAAGTTGATCACAATCATGGAATTTATTCTGATATCGTCATTAATCGTGATTATGTCAATGACTGTGATTATATTAGAGATCATAATTACATCTTTGACCATGATTATATCAGTGTGATGCTGTTAGCGATCGTTATAACGGCTTTGATTGTAATTAAGTATTTGATTTTATCGTATAAACCCAATTGTCGAGAATAGATTTAAACTAAAAAATTGTAATTGTAAAATGGATTCAAGCACAATTTGGATGAAAAGGTATACATTGTGTTAAATTGGAATGAGAAGCGACCAATCAGAAATAAGTATTTTCGAACAATTATCAAGTATTTTTCCAACAATTAATTGTAAGTATATTATGGAATTGTAAATTAAAATGACGGTAAACTGAATTAAATTGTATCCAATGGGAAAACTTATTCAAGTCAAGTCAAAAATTCTTAAATTATTATACTTACATCTGTGTCATTGGCGAATCGAATAGTATTCAACAAACTAATTTGTTGATCAGTTTGAAGCGTAAGTCTGTATACCGTGTAATTATCGAATCTCAACTTCTCACCTTGCGTTCCAAGGATCAAAATTGCTATTACAGTCGCCACTTTCTCCATGGTTCTGAAACCAAACGAAACAGTGTAAATCAGTACAAACCAAAGGCCATTCAACATCAAACATATTTTCACTTTGTTTAAACATACGATTTCCAAAATTTTTAACTGAGGAACATGTCAACGTGACTTACCCGGCTGACTATAATTCCTACGAACGGGGTCCATTACGAATCCAAACACTTTATATACATGTTTGTGGTATATCTAATGAGGCGATCTTCAAATTATCTGCGAATATTGCTGGTTTATGTGAGCGTAACGGCATTCGAAACAGAGCCATTAAAAATGCTATTTGCGAACAATTTGCTTATCGAAATGATGAGTTCGCTAACCGAAATGTAAATTTCTTTTGCTCCGTCGTAAACTTGTTTTCTGGTTTGAGACAAAATTAGTGCTTGAGTGTGTCATGAGACGAGTTCTCGATCTTAGTGTTGGGAGTAACACATATTGTATCACAATTTAATTTTAATCACAAACTTCCCTGATTAAAGTTTCATACAAGATGATACAAGAAAAAGGAACCATTAATGTAATTCTATGGATTCTGCGACCGAAATTTCATAGCATTGTTATCATGTCATGGAATTATTTGACTGGTTTATTATAAAGTTATATATAACTGAAATCACAACTGAACATTATTTATTTTAATTGAAAAATTGGAACCTAAAAACAAAATTTCTTCTTAACTAGTTGGGGCAGGAGTACTAAACAGACACAGTTTGGTTCATTCACATTTAATATGTATAAAACGTAATCAATTCAACGTAATTATGCATTTCCGACCAGGTGCTGTTACGCCTATATTTAATAATTCAAAAAGAAGTATCAGCGAAACGGTAAAACGACGAAAGAAGACGCGTTGCAAGCAATATACAGAAATTATTAAATTTGCACTATACAATCTTCCAAGTCCTAAATGCAGAATCGATCATCAGACGCCTCAGAGTTCAGCTATCTCCACCATGTGAAATGGTACGAGACGGCCAAACGACGTTACCGTCGCTATATACAACGCTCGCATCTTCATTCCTTTGGTTACAGATAGCAAAAGTAACGATCGAATCGAACTTGAACAAACTGCGAAGAAACAGTCGGTTTGCGCGTCGCTCATCTCGCAAAGCAATCGAAATAGCGCAACTCATAGTATGTATTTACACAAGTATTCGAAAATCGCACTGAAAAATTTCTATTACAACTTCTTAAACTGCCCCCTCTTTGAAACAATTATTATAAAGCCTTTTTTAATTATTGTAAAACTGACTACTTATCTAAGGAAAATTCTTCGAAGTTACGAAAAAATATTTTTTTAACTCGCATAATACGTTGTAATTATTGCACAGTGTGGTAAAATTTACCTTATGGGAGATAACAGATTTTCGAAGATTTAATAGATTTTTTCTCAGTGCAGAGAAACAGGTGAATTCTATATAATGTACGATACACAACATTGCAAATCATATCTCACGTCGAGTACTGAATAATTAATTTCGAACGACATCCAACTCCTCGAAACGGTTTATAAGAGGAATTTTGATTAGCTGGTTTATTTAGGACTTTTTACACAACAGTAAAAATTGTTTATATGTGCACTGGAAAGAATAATATTTTGGGTCGAAAAGGTGAAAGTTGGGAAATCGTCGGTTGTTAGTAAACAGTGAAACGAGATAAGTAAACAAAATTGGACTGATTTTGTTTGGGTCGAAAAGTTGAAGTACGTTCCGAAGGTCAAAAAATGATTGTTTGTACACACTGGAATGAAAGTAAACAAAGGGGGATTTGTTTTCTTTTGCTGGACACGTTTGTTTATTTTTGCGCTTAGAGTGTGTACATTTAAGTCCATTTTCTGTTGAATTTAAACTATATTATTCGTTCCAGTAGATATTCGTTGATATTCATTATTTCGCGACAGTGATTATTTTGTATTAGTTTATTCCTTATTATTTTTCCTCGTATTTCACACCACGAATCGCAAGTGGACAGAATGCATGTGGAAGGACCAACCCATTGCGAATGGAACGCTTGTACGAAAAAATATTGTTCGGTGAGGTGTGACTAAATACATATATTGATTTGGCGAGACAACACAATCCACTTCCGCAGTGTGGAGGGAATCTTTGATCGGACACCTTCGCAAGCTTCCCCGTTGAAAAATACTAGCGACCCCTTGTTAAACGAAACTTCCAAAAAAATGTGGATAATTCTTTGGCTTTAAAATTTTTCGGCTACTTTCAACATTCATTAGAATTGTCTGGAATTCATTTTTCGTTTTTGATGATATAAATGAATTTAAGAAATCAAAGTAAATATTTAAAAATGTCAGTCTGACTGGAATTGAAAAAAATAAAGAAGAATTTGTTTAGTCAGTTTTAATCTAGATTTTGGAACAGATAACGAACGAATTATTTTTAAAGAATTTAAAATTGATTGTGAAAAATCTATT
>JABFPB010008262.1:0-10297 GCA_022817645.1 Ceratoteleas bidentatus | reverse complement strand
AAAGAATATTTTAAACTGTGACATCTTTCCATCGCTGAGCAATACAATTTATTGCCTTAGAAGTGAGACAGTAAGTGACATAATTCTATCCTAACACCCTAAGTATTTTCACACATTACTTTACAATATTGTGTTTTAAATATAGTTGTGATGATAATTACCGATATTATAATTTATCTGAATGAATTACAAATCCGTCGGATCAGTTTTACATTTGCATTACAATTGCAAATATGATGCATATATATATTGCCAAACTTTAACTGTGAACTCTTTTGGGTCATTTCTAAAGACTATTGAGGACGCAGATGCTACCAATAATTGCAAAACCAGGCAACATGTAATGTCCTAAATATTGCACGAATATTGCAAAATCTTCCTCTCTGGGTATAGAGAAAAATTGACTTACTTCATTTACTGTAATTATGTAGTAAACAGATTGAGGATAACTGAACCAAACTTTGTGTGTTTGTGTATATACACACAATTTATGTGTGTATATACACAAGATTTATGAATACATTTAACACGTTTGTGGACACATTTCCTACGCTATATATAGTTATCCACATTTTTATCATAATTTATTTAAGTACTGAGCAAAATGTTTCATGAAGTATTACTGAAATTCCGGCATACATTGCTGAACTGTACAGCAAACATTGGATAAATCCATTGAGCCCGTCAAAATTCATCTATAATTATAGAAGGACTAGGAAATAAAGGATACAAATAACGTTTCTAAACAGTAAAAACTTTGTTTGTGCATTTTAACATTTCCAAAGCATCAAATTACCCAATATTACTCATTCCAGCAATGTAAACTACAAGGTAATCGATAAATATATAAAAGACTAACTCAGAAAAATAGTACTCAAAGCTTGAAAATTTACTGAACTAGAAAGTAATAACAACGTTCTCTTTTATATTGCCGCGGTAAAGTCGCAATGTGACGGATAGGTTAAGAGTTGATATCGATTGTCGCGTTTTCGCGTCGATACAGGCCTAACGTACTTTGACCATCGTCCACTACGCGGCGTTTTAGTTTCTCACAAGTACAGTAACTGCACTGCTATCGGTATATAAAGCTAAATTCAGTAATTTTTCTACCACTCACAATATACATTTTACTGAAATGTACATTAAAGTATAAGATACAATGATTTTATCCCAAGTTTACGGTACTGTTCAGTAATTTTTTACTTAAAATTTGTAATTTTTCAAATATTATCTTTCTCACTATAATGAAACTTTTTATATAGATTAAAAGCACATCGGCTGCATTCGCCAACTGGATTATATCGAATAAAAAAAACATATTTGTGTACATAGACATAAGGGTTTTTTAGTTTCAAAATTGTATTCATTTCGGTGTGCATTAATATATTTATTATACTATCTGCGAAAGCTAAATAAAACACTTACTCATAGCATTAATTCTGCTAATGATCTCTGATACTGTGTCTATCTTCACGATTTATTTTTCTCCCCGGACCCAGAACCTTCCGCTCGAAACCTCGACGATTGCCGAAGACCTGAAAAATCCCAGCTCCTGGAACCAATCGTTTACATTCAATTGCCGGCGATTCTCGAGGATTTTCAATCCAAAACAGGCCGTCCCCGTATCAATTTCGCCGGCGCCCTTATTCACTTTGATGCCCAAAAAAGCGTTGCGCCGACGGAAAAAAGCAGCCCTGTCGAATCGTAAACGATTGACGGGCGGGGGAGCTGTTTATGATGACACAAGGGTTGTAAGTGTTGTTTGTTATAAGTTAGATAAGGTGAGCGCGCGATACTCGAGGCGTCCCAACGTGTAATATAAAATCGACAGGCACTGGTAGGGCATTTTGTGCGAGGGTCGCTCGCTGCGCGAGGGATGACGGGAAAGAGGGTGACGCCGGTGTCGGGGCCTCCCCCTCGAGGTTCGCTCGTGCCGCGCAGCACAATATCGCGGCAACATAACTCTTCTCCCCTCGTTCGTTTCCCGCGAGTCGCCCCCGAGCGCCGGAAACATCAAGCCTCCCCCTCGATGCTCCTCCATCACCTCCACCATCACCACCGCCTCCATCCCGCACGCTTTGTTTCAATAATACTGTTTATATTGGAACGCGGAGCATTGATCTGTTTGCGCGGCGGACTCATCCCTCGGCCCCCCCCCCCCCCCCCCGACCCCCCCCCCCCCCCAACACGCCCGCCCGTTCGCCGTCGCCCGCGCATCCCCTCCCCCGCCCGCCGCCGCTCCCCGCCGCGCTTCACTTGTATCCCGAAGATGGACATATTGGGTTGCAATTTCATCCCACGAGCGAGCGCTACTGTGAATTCTGCAATCCCGCTGGGCTTCGAGTTGGGCGCCTTATTTTTTAAGGAGGAGAAGCGTTTTAGGCATTCAAAGGGTTTTGGGCATTCAACGGCTTTTGGGGATGTTTTTTTAGTTGAAGTGGACATAGGTTGGGGGAATATCATGTAATGTAACAATAGCCTCACGAATCAATCTAATGGCGTTGTTTCGAATATATATACAATGTTGAAACAATTGAACTGCAATGGAATGTTTAATTTAGATACAATAATGAGTAAAGAATACAAATAAAATGGAATGTTGACATTTTCATTATTTCTTACATCAGATTCTTTGAGGTAGATACAAATGTTTTACGAGTAGGGACTGGTCTTTATATGAATATTGACATGTATCGTGACTACATCATTGTTATGAATATGAATATATTTTACGTTTTAACGTAAATTAACGATCGATTTCAGTGACAAATAATTTATTATTATAACATAGCCCGCATGTTGAACGTGGATTCGATGTTAAATAATTTTTATAATTTGTATGGGGGAATATCCGCAACCCATGTCCACCTTACCGAAAAATAGTATAGGGAAATATAGGAAAAGTCTTGTAGTAACCAAAAGTAAATATTGGTGGTCATGTACACAGTAAAAAAAATAGAGGAGTTTGAGGCTACAGAGTGAGTATAATAGGTAACGGAGTGAATATTGACACTTTAACGGAATTATTTTCACTCCCAAAGCAGTGTTATATGAATCTTGCGAGTTATTACCTAAAGTCACATTTTGCGTTGTTGATGTTTACTTCTAACAATGTATGTTGACGTTTCACGATCGTCAGTTTACACCGAAAAGTGACACTTTCACTTTCTGAAGTTATACTTTAACTCGCAATCAACTCCGTTACATTGACACCGCTTTTGTCACACCGTTAAAGAGTGGACCTGCTCATACTCAATACTGAGTTGATATTTAACTCCCGTGACACCCATTTAACTCCGAATTGTTTACTATGTTCACGAAAACATGCATTTTTGTTTGTTTTATGTATTGTTTTATGTATATGTGTCTAGTTTGGCTAGCATTAGTTTGACCATTTATTGTCATAAATATAAGAGCATAATCGGCCAATCTATTTGTCCAATTTAAATTACGTTAATGAATACCACGAACATTATGCCATAAGAAGGTAAACATTATTATGCAATTTTTTGCTCCGAAACTGTACTAAATTTGTTTCTCAATGGGTAAGTAACTTCTAAATCTTCTGGAGTAACAACTTATTTTTTACAGGAACTTAAACAATGTCTGTTATATTTTTCTGTAAGGGGATAGTGAGGAGATGTTTGGTCAAGTGAGGGGTGGAAGGGAAAGTGAGAAAAGAGGTTGTGAGAGAGAGAAGGGGAAGGAGGAAGAGATGACTGGGACGTATGGATGGTTCGAAATTTAGAGTGGGATAATTTGTTTTCTAATGTCGCGAGCAGAATTGGAAAATGGGCGGTGGGTGGTAGTGGAGCTGGGATTGCTTTTGGGAGTTTTGGGATATTGGACTGTACGACGGTTTTGGAATTTGCTTACTTTTTGATAATTGGAAATGTATGTTATTTGTAGTTTGATAAATGGACGCTATTCGTTTAAATGATGTATGACTCTGTGTGGTGAAAACGGGAACAGGGTCGGAAACAGTTATAAATAAACTCCTTAAATGAATGACAAATTTTGTTTTCCGCCGGTTCAATGACCGCATATCACGTTATATTTGTCCAAATGTGATTGCAAATTTATCGGTACCTTCATTTGTTCGTGAATACAATTGTTTTTGTCTCAACTTGATTTTGTTTACAAAATGTATCAATTAAAACAATCGTCCAGAATGTTGCTTGTAACATCCGTTGATTCTCTTTCCATGCACGAAAAACTAAACAATACAGAAGACAAATGTACAATTTACAAACAAAAAACTGCAAGAAAAAAGTTCTTTTCGTTCAGAAATAGATATCAACTTCTTCTGGATCGAAAATAAATTATGAATCAATAAATATTCTTTAGCCTTAAATGTCAGGATTGTTTGCTGAAACAATATATAGGCGGACAAATTTATTAGATATATGTTTTGACAGGCAATCGACGTTGATGAAATTGCAGTCAATTCGTACGAGATATTTGTTCTCTGTGAGTAGGTGAAAACGAAAGGGTTCGTAGAGGAGTGCAAATAATAATAAGCCGCGCGTCGATCTTGAGCCAATATTTTTTGTGCCGCTTTTCTTGATATTAGACCGCAACAAAAACCACGTTGAAATCAAATTTCGTGAGAACGCTCGAACGAAAGCTATCATTCCGACTTGATACAACAAATCGAACAATTATTCGCCGGCGCCACGTCCATCGAAATGCCCTACAATAATCGCCGCAAAATGAAAACCGAAACTTTTCACCGAAAAACCAACAAACAAAAAAGCTACCGACCCTTAGCCCTTAATAGAATTTCAAACACCCGTTCCCGCGGTATGCTTTATTTTGAGCGATACACTTTTTAGACCGAAATCGTCTCGCGAGGCTCGTTGGCGCACGCACGGAAAAAGCTATCGATCCAATCGCGCACTTGCAACTTTGTCGTCCTTTATTTTCAATTGTATTTCAAAGCCCGCTGCGCGAAATGGAACGTCAAAACAATTCGCGCGATATGACTCGCGTTTTAGCCGGTTTAACCGACAAGTTCCTGCCACCGTTCGTTCGTCCATTCGCGCGCGAAAACTCGATTTCACTCGGCTAATTAATTGGCACTTCAAAAAGGTGGATTTTGTTAAAAATGAAGTTTTAACATATTTTTAAACATATTGAAGATATAATGTATATAGGCATGTTCAGATTTGTTAACACATCGGTGACAAGATTATGTTTTTATCCATAGCGATTATCCATCGCTATTGATAAAAGCGCGTATTTTTAAAACAGATGATATATGTCTGAATTACTTCTTTCTAAGTAACATTTCCAAATATTGCAATACATTTTATAATATTTAATACGTAATTTTTAACAGGAACGCCTAAATTTCGTCGAAAGTCTCGGTCGGCGGAGGGACGAGTGCGGTCAATTTTTTGGATTGATCGTCCACAGTCTATAGATAATAGCGGGTGTTTGGGGTCGTGGGCTGATCAAAGCACGAAGCAAGGCGGAGCCGGAAAGATGCGAGAGTCAGCATCGAGGGTCGGACCCTCATCCTCTCTGCAAATCGCCCCTTTGGACCCGATATACACGATCAAGAAAAATGATATCGCTGGATAAAAAAGAGATGACTCCTCGGCGAATGGCGATTGTGCAAAAGCGCGTTACGACGGCTAAGACGTACATAAGGCCACATGTGTGCGTCTACGTGTGTCCCGCCGAAATTTGATTGGACGAGCGGCCACATGATCGATATTATGTTTGTACGTGCTCGCAGTGGACTTTGTTGCGATTGTTTTGTACCGCCGAATTCGTGAGACGAAGGTTCTTAAAAGCTGGATTGAAAGGGACGCAATCAGAGCGATTGCCGATTGTAATTTGCGGATTAAAATGTCCGAACGTCGGGAAAACATATTTGTCAACGCGCGGACGAAGGTGTCGGATGTAATCGGGACTATTCAGATGCAAACGAAGGTTCTAAGGTCCAATATTGGATCAGATGTGGTCTTTAGATTTAATCAAATTCCATCGGATATGGATAAGTCTAATCAGATGTCCGTGTCATTGATTTTTTCTCGTGCGAGGAATGAAAATAGAAAACGGTTGTAATTAAGTTGTGTCGCTGGTTAGAGGAATGATTGTCTGCGAAAATTTTATTGTCGCGTTTATCAGATGCAGCGTCCGACTTGCATTAAATAAACAAATGCAATAAAAGCGCGGCAACTAATCTTCGTACGTCGAACTAGAGGTGCAATTTGTTTTCAATAAATAAAGAATCAGCTCACCCTTCGCGAGGATCGATCAATTTAGAGTATACTAATTCGTTGAAACAGCGAAATCCTCTACCGAGCTACTAAAAATAATAATCAAAACACATTTAACTCGAGCAATGGAATTATATTTAGCCGCGCTTTTAATTGCAATGGTGTATTTATCAAACGACCGATTTTATTATACGGTACAGTACTTTATTTATAATGCAGCAAACTCCATTTTTAATTTTTTACAGGCACTCCGAGGATTCTTTTTTAAAGAATCCCAGTCATCGAACCCTTCTTAATTTAATCGTTCGTGGAACAATTACGAGTAAATTATTTCCACGTCGAATTGCATTTCATCCCTCAAACAAAATGTATGCGGCGAAGGTGGAGCAAAAATTTCGCCTCTTTGGAAATGCAATTTCATTGAAACGGCTTTTATCACTGATTATGATAAACGGCTAAAATCGAGTAAATAATCGGGATCGCGATTACCGGTGCAACATTTTCCATCTTTTCCGAGCAGAGCGAACCGACTTTTCGCCTTTTTTCGCAAATCTTGTTCGAGCACGCGCCCATTTGCATTATTAACCCAAATAAACTTTTCCGCTAAAACGAATTTCGACGCAACTTTTTGCCCGCCGCTTTTACCAATGAATGCCCCTGTTACAAGAAACAAAGCGCGCGGCCGCTAGTAAAATGAGACTTGGTGGAGCTTTTTTAAAATTTGGTGCGGTTGCGTCTAAGGCACAATTTGGCTCGATAAATAAAGGATCGCTTGTTCCTCGGTCAATATTGATTTTGAAATTGACCGCCGAACGAATCCGCGGCTCAAAGTTAAGAGGGGATCTTCGTACGTTGGTACACACTACTGCACGGTACATATGCCGAGACGAATAGAAATTCAAGGCAGCCACCGTAACCGTCTGCTAGAATCTACTGCGCTACGTATACACGGAATTTGATTATAAATAAATGCGAGGGGGATGGCATCGCTATCTCCTGTATGGTGCACGCCATGATCCCGAGTGGGAGTCCACTCCGATGCATCCGTAATGCGGCGTCCCTCTTGCAACTGTGCGCCGCATGACTCCGAAGTGCGGATGTGTTTGCGATCCTGCAAACAGAGCCGCTATTGCGAGATACTGGCAGCTCGGATTGTCTAGAGCCGGAATCGGCCGGCGCCCTCGAACCGTGTCCGGATCTCCCCATTTTTATGCTCGCTCCGATTCCGGGCTTTGCATTTTCGAAGCAAAACCTTTACCTTTCATATTCACTGGGAATCCAATGTCTGAACTTGAAGGAGATTCAATTCAAGATTTATTTGCACTATTCAACGAAAGAAATGATATCACTGAGAGACATTTCGTGTCGAGGTAGCTTGGGAAGTAGCTGAGATTTGGTAGTGAAGGAGTAGGGGAAATGAAATTTTTACTAACATTCACTGGTAATTAAAGTAAAAGAGACATTGCTAATTTCAGGCTAGGGGATAGTTTTGTTGCATGATTTTCTCGATGAAGATTGATAAAATCTTTTCTATTTTTTTTGGTTGATTTTTTATTGCAGAGATAATATTAAAAAAGTTCTTCATTTAAAATCTTAGCAGTGACACCTTAAAAAATGTTTAAGGTAATTTATTCTATTCAATATATTATATCTGTGTTTAATTTCGGTATATAACTACTCAGTTATGTCAATTTTAACAAAGTAAAGCCGAACAAAAATTAGAATGTGACGATTGTTGCGAGAAAAGGCGCAGAACAATGCATTTCGAAACAAAAGACAATAAATTGGGGAGAATGCTTCATTTGATCGGAATCAATTTCATTTGAATGACAGCTTTGTTCTTCGCCGAAATCTAAAGTTGACTTAGAGAAATATCGAATCAACTTTGGACTTCCTTCCAATGAATTTACTTGCGTCGAGCAACTTATTTCAAGACTGTGTACATTTGTTTCATTCTCTTTACAGTAAGAACTCTCTTTTAATACTCTATCATTTATTATCCGCTCAAACAACTGACTCCCATAATTCATTTTTATTTCATCCGTGACATGAAATAAACTTCGATATAAAAAAACAGAAATTTAATCCGAAACATGACTTTTCGTTTACATCATAAAACTTGCCCCTTCATTTTATTTATTCACCCAATCATGACTTTTTTACCGAACACATAACGCTCGATTAAAACCATTACTATTCCCGCGGTGATTAAAAACGTTTTTGTTCCCCCGTTTAATACTTGATCGATCTTATTGCTACGTTAATGTTGTTCGATTAACATTTCAGATCTTGAAGCAATATATGCAAAAATCGATGCTACTAAAATGTTTAATGAGCGTGTTATTCATGAAAAACAATTCTCGCTCGGGCGCACAATTTGCATCGTTTATTCCATTTATTTTAAACTTTGAATCGGCAATAAATATCGCAATCGCAATTGTTATTAAAACTATCTTCCGAGGGAGCGAGCGCAAGACTGGCGAGGTCGCAAGTGAAAACTTGCGCGCGGAAATAAATTGACCTAATTTATTTCGCACTAAATGGAGTTAACAGAATAATAGTACAAGTTGAATTAAACAACGCTGAAAAGTCGATTTCTTTTCACGCCTGCAATGAGGCAATCCGAGCGATGCGCGCGGACGCCGGGAGATGGCGCGAGTGGGCGCGTTTCGACGGCGAGCGCACAATTAAGGGATTCTTTGATCTTGCCTAAAATGTTGCCGATGAAAGAGCCACGCAACCGGAGCGATTCTCGCAGGTGAAAGAGCCTCGCACGCGGAACCCCGTACGCTTCATTTAATTGTGGGAATTCCGAGTATCGGAAAAGTATCCGTCTACTGCGCAATTTTGGCTAACCGAAAGGCGGCCGATTTCTTGGGGTCGGATTTCACTCTCGCCGGGCGCCTTCCGGACTCCCCTCGGGGCTCATCCGGAAGTTTCGACCGTTTCGCGTTATTGCGAGGCGTTTTCTCAGCTGTCCTTGTCGGTTTCATATTTGTTTCGGACTGTAACTGATTCCGGGAGAGTTTCTGGGTTATGTACAGTTTTTGACCGATTTTTTTTCTGGTACAAAAACAGGAATAATGCTGAAACAAACAAATATGCAGGACAACATGAAATAACTTTATAAAAATATAAAGTATAAAAAAAAGTATGAAATCAAATATTCGACTTACAGAGTCTGTACGAATCCGAATAACAAATCTTATGATTCAAATGATCTAAATTACTTCACTTCTTTCGCTAACACTCCCCTTAATAATTCCATCAAACTCAACTATTTCCCAAACACCCGATCCCAACTTTGCTAAGTACCAACCTACCGCAATAAGACCGGATAAGTATATTTTAAGCCACTTGTAAACCTCCTTTCCCATAACCGGGTCAAATTACTCAATATCAAGTCTGAGCCCATCCGTTTCCTTCCCACAACTGTTTTTCCCCGAATCTCAAACCACCCCTACTTAACCCCGTCCAACCGAAAACTCAATTAGACCACCCGTCGCGAAACCAAACTCAAATTCCCCAAAATCCACCCCACCCTTCCACCCCCACCCCTCCTCACACTCTCTGTACTCAAAACCCCCACACCGTCTCCTGAAATTAAAAGCCAAACGAGTTCCTCATTCCAGCGCCCTCTATCTCGCAGTATCCTCCTGAAAGCTCTAGCTCGCGTGACGACCCTCCCCTACCTTTCAACTATCATTACATCGCAAGTGGGCATTTGCGGCATAATGTAGTAACCACTTTCCATAAAAGCGCGTTATAAAGCCGCTGGGACGACGATGAGACGGATAAGGCCGGACAGCAGTAAAGCGTCGTCGGCGCGAATAAGTGTTCGGCGGAGCAATAGCCGGCGGTGTTCGGTTCGGGCGCCAAGTGCGCGCCGCGGCAGGCGAGAAAAAGAGCCTCGGGGCGGGAAAGAGCAAGACAGCCGAGGAAGGAAGGAAGGAAGGAAGCCCCCCCCTCCCCCTCCCCGTATGGGCGAGGGGGGAGGAGGGGAGGCGGGGGTGGGTGGGGGACGGCGAGATCTCGCACAAACGCGCGCATACAGATATTCATCCCTG
>JABFPB010008261.1:0-10295 GCA_022817645.1 Ceratoteleas bidentatus | reverse complement strand
ACTATTAATTATTTTAACTTTAGTGCAATGTTTATAAGAAACGTTTTAACATTGTCGAGGAAATTTTATTACATTTCTTTTATCCTGTAAATTTAACCCACAACATCGGATAATGTAATTTGGCTCCACTTTACTACACTGTCTAGTAATTTTTATCAGATTAGTTTTTTCCGTATATATTTTCGTTAATTTAACTAGTTCAATTTAGTAATCATTTAATTTAGTGATCTAACAGATCTCTAAACTTAGTGTCCATAAGTATTCCATACCATCTAATCACATTCAGTTAACATAACCTAATTTGCATTGACAGTTAGATTATCATAAACGATAAAATAGATACTCTACTTCAATCAAGTTCCTCATCATATGTAAATATTCATCTGACTCAACTGTTTGAAAAATATATTATTCATTAAATCTTTACATTCTCGTTTAAAAGAAATATTTTTCTCTGTATGGAAGTTACAGTTGCAAACATTTTCCAACGATTTTTAAATTGCACTGCGAACAACTTTGCCTCGACTGTTTCTGATTGAAGTGTCGTTGGCAAGCCCACAGGCCCAACCCATCCGCAGGCAAACGGAGAAACCCGCGGTGGAAAGAGTGCGGGCTTGCATTAGTATGCACGCATTGGGTACGCAAGGTATCCTTAAAGGAGTTAGATGGAATTAACATTCCTAACCTAAAACGTGGCGATGGAACGTAGGATTAAATTAGCATTCGCACGTTTGTCTGACAGATTGTCCTGAATAAACGGTCAACCGGGGTCAGTTTTCTTTCATTCCTAATCAGAATTTTGAGTCTCACCTATCATCGTCGCTTTATTTAAATTAAACACCCAAAAATAATTTCCATTATCCTGTGTCCATACTATACAACTCAGTCACTTATTTAAAAACTAATCTCTGCAAAAAACAACAAAAAACCATAGTAATTTTATCACTTTATCCCAAAATACCATACGAGAAATGAACATTCCAATTACCTTCCAAGCTTATCTTGGCCCATAAATTCATAGCCTAACCTTAAAATCACATTAGTCCCCCGAAGGGGCGAGCAAGTAACTTTATTCGACTAAATCACGAAAACATTAAACTCGTTCCAGCGAAGGGACAGCGATGACAAAAAATATCGATTGGGCGGGGCGAGGGGGTGGCGATGAATGAACGGTTTTCTCGGTATTCCGGGGGGATCGCCGGCCCCGAACGATTCGTCAAAAAGTTGTTACGTTATCGGACGTGAGGTCGTTCGTGATTCACGTCGCGTCGACCTTAATTGTGTTTTCGCGAAAAGCGTGAGTGGCCTGGTTCAACGGCTACGGCGCTCGAGAAAGCTACGATTGGAGGGTATGCGCGATGGCCAAGGGGGCAGCGCCTACACTTCGGACGGGCGTGCGTGGGACTCGAAAATTTGCTGTGTCGTGTCGCGAATGCAAACGACCAAACGGAGATGAAACACGCATTGAATAAACAGAGACAACAACGGATAAAGGTCTTCACACTTTTTCGAATTCGCCTTTTTTAAATTAAAATCATGATTTTTTCAACCAAAAAGTTAGTTGAAAAAATGGTGAAACATGTTATTAACCCTTGTGTATTGAACCAGAAAATTGCAATATTATGGAACCTGGATATGGCATATGTTGATTGCGTTTTGTGATGTATACACCCAGAAAAATAATTTAGTTGTCTCAAGTAAATACATTTGTTTGCTAAGATTTAGTTGCGCTAATTGAAGATTTATTTCGAACTAATAAATTTTTTAAGGATATAAATACAGATTTATTTATTCAAACTAATAGTTATGGTAAAGTGAATAATAGTTATAGTAAAGTGAATTTATTTGGAAATAATACATTATTTTTCTGAGTGTATAAATCAAATTAAAAAAAGTTAATAACTTTTGTGGCTTAAGGTCTAATAGTAGAAAAGAGAAAGTAGAGTAAAATAGTGTAAGTTAAAAAATGGGAGTGCAATAAACAAAGTAATAAAAGCAGCAAACTTGATAAACACTCTTGTGGGTGTGGTATATTCTGGTTTGGTATAAAAATAAATGTGTAGCTTTTGTGCGGGAAATGATTTTATATATACCTTCAATGAAATGTTTCAGATTGTTCAATAATATTATTCTGCAAAATATAACTTTTCATAACTGAACATTTTTCTGAATGTTGAGCACCTTTCGAACAACCAAAATATATTTGATATACTATTTCTATCCAAAGTTGCATCACGGTTCATCGTGAATACAATAAATAAGATGAAAGATTGTGCCTAAGAATGAGATTTAGTCTGCAATTTCGTGCGCATCTTCGAGGCGTAAAAATGGAAGAACGAATGGCAATTGCGCGATAAAAAGTAGTCATGACACTCATCCATAGATCGTCACGAATTGAAGTCCGAGCTTAAGCGATTAAGTGGAATCCGTTACAAGCGCACAAAAGAAACTGCGACTTCCGGCATGAGCGTATTAGGCTGCTGCGCGTTGCACTTTTCTAAATCCACCGACGTCGTAACGCGTATGCATAATGCACGCGCCGCAGCTTTGTGCGATCAATTTTATTTTTGTACTTCAATTACGTATTACAAAAATGCATAGAAAGTAACGACGTCGCCGATAAATTTGCATTGATGAATATACATCGATCGAGCTGGTCGTAAAGTCTTGAATTTAAGACCAGCTGCCATATTAGATTCGATTCGATTTATTTGCGAATTTAATTTAATATAAAATGCATAGATTGCAAATAAAACGATTAATTCCATGACTATGCAAGTAAAATGTAAAATTATAAAAATGCAGGTAAAATGTAAAATTTTCATAAAAGAATTTCGTGGTTGAAGATAAAGTATCTTCAACCACGAAACTTCTCGATTTCCTTGTTCAAGAAGAGTCCTCAGGAAACTGTTGAAAGATTTGTTTAGAAGCTTTTGGTGCCTAGTTCTGAGTTCATAAACTAAATTTGTTCATTGATGAAACGATCTTTTGAATCAGCGGTCAAATTAAGGTACGGATAATAAATGTACTTCGTTTATGTATATTAGTGTAAGCGAAGCCTCCGGTCGCCTTTTCCGCTCTGTTTGTTCGTCGGCTCTCGTCAGACTAAGATAGAGGCAAAGTCAGTCAACCGGAAGCGAGCCACCGGAACTCTCACATGCCTCAAGACCACCGCCTCGATTCAATTGTGTCTAGCAATTCTAGCCAAATAAGTCATTAAACGCATTCCTGGGCCTTTTTTCCGGATGCAATTTTGTGGCACAAAAAAGAGGGACATTAATATGCAGAACGATATTTTACCTTATTTTTCTGAACATTATTTCTTGATTAATTGGCAAAATGAACATCATGCCTACGTAGCTAATTAAACTAAACTCTGCTTCAATGGCACTTGATTGTTTGCATTTAATTCGACGGATTCGACAAAATGTATTCGAATCTGACTTACGACTGCAATCATTTAGTTTCCACGTGTATCGTTTTGCGAACCGCGCTGAATCATCGTGATTTTTCATTTACGCCGCAGCCCTTGAAATACGAGTGCAAATTCACGTAAATATGCATTTCTCTGTAATAATAATGAAAAAAGACGAAATTCATTTAAAATAAAATTCTCCAAATTGTAACACGATTATTTGTTCTTCAACTCATTCATAAAAATCCCCAATTACTTCTCCACGGAGATAACCATCAAACCAAACATCAAATATTCAAGTTACATAACCTCATTCACTGGTGAATTACTCATTTTTAATTAACACACCAATCAACTCGGTAGTTCAACTGACTTCGTTAGTCAAACTCGTTCAACCGTCTTTCCATTTCAACGTCGCAAAACATTGGCGAAATATTTGATCGCTGAGTCTCGGGCTGTGACGCATTGTCAAGTCACACAATTATTGTTACAATTTTTTTCAGCCCGGGCTCTTTGTTCCGCGGCATAACTCACCATTCAGGCGCACGATTTGTTCGTCGTAAATGGCGAACAAAAAATGTTGCGCGAACGTCTTTGTTATTCGCAAGGATGACGACGATCGGCCGGCCGATCAATTATATTCGCCGTGGCGTGATTTCACGTTGACGAATATCGCCGATCCGAGAACCCGACGACACTCACGGCGCACGAAAAAAGTCACGCAAGAATTTGCCGAGCTGTTTCCGGTTGCGCGCACCGTTTGGTTCTTTATTTCGCTTGCTTTGCATTCACGAGCTTTGCAGAAAATTATTGCCGATCTCTCAAATTCCAGTATGAACGTTTCAGCCACTTCTCATAACGTTTTTTATTTAGGCCACAAATTATTATGCAAATGCTGAGGTACATGTTCCAGTAAAATGTCCTAGATTTATAGTTCCCATTGACAAAATTATTATAATTTTTAAGATGGAAAAAGTTATTTAAATTAAATTTTTTTAAGTGCCACAATACACTTGGAGTAAATCTAGGAAAATCTATCAATAAGCCTTATAGTACTTTTTTTAAATCAATGTTAGAAAAATTTGGAATTATTATATAGGCTGTACGTATGATTTGTATGTATGACCACTTAGTATCCTTCAGAAATGACGATTATATCTTGAAATTAGTACAGTAAATTAATGAACCAAATTGCAACGAACTTTGTCGACATGTTGTCCAACCCGAAAGCAGTTTCTGTCCGCAAAAACACACTCAAAATCAGCCGCCACTTATTTATTCGATTCCAAGGAACAATTTATCCTGGAATTTGCAGGTCGTACGTGGGAACGTGATTTCGATTGGCTGGTTGCTTCGGAAATTTGGGCTACTCGTTATGTCATTTCACGGAACAAACGACGTCGGAAATGACGAGTTAATTAACCTTTCGTCGCGTACAATGTGGCTCGAAAAATGCCGCTTTTTTCGGATTCGTCGAGGACGACCGTCCACGCGAAGATGGCGCCGATAACGCGTGTGAATTGAAACGTCAGGCCTCGAATTGACGAAATCGGAGTCATCTAGATAGACGTAATAACAGGGAACGCTTTAATTGGTATTCCGCGGCGCCACGGTCGCGCGTAGAATGCGAGACGGGCAATCGTGTAGTACGGAAACAGTGCCATTGACAATTAGTGATTCTCGCCAGGTGTTTTCCTGTCCTCGTCCTGTTTCGGCGACTGCCGTTCATTCATCTAGAAAGCGATTTTAGCAAGCGCGAATCGGCCATGTTGGATGGCTCGGGCCGTGCGCGAGCTTTTGAGGTTAGAACAGTAAAAGCGGTCCCGTTAATTGGCCGGGGTGATCGGACCCGGTTGACTAATTAATGACGCAGTTGTGGTGCCGAAAGAGGGGCGGCGTAACGGTCGGTTTTCGCGGGTACAATAATTTGGCAGCACTGCACGCGGGTAATAAAGCAGCAGGAAAAGATCGCTCGCTTCCTCGCATTGTCTTAGTCGAGCAGCCAGACATGGGAGCGGATGCGAGCTGTATGCTCCATCAGCTGTCAGGCTGCTGAACTGAATCGAACGAAAATGTAAGGAAGGAACAAGTTTGACAAATAGGTTGGAAATGCATGGGGGAAATGGATAAAATGGTATAGGATATGAATCCTGAACTCATATTTCTATATGAGTTCAGGGACTATTCCTAAATTCCTCTAACTTAATTCCTAAATTCCTCTAACTTAATTCCTAACTCTTAACCAGATATCTTAACCAGAAGGAATAGTCCTTCACCAGATAAGGATATCTGGTTAAGAGTTAGGAATTAAGTTAGAGGAATTTAGGAATAGTCCCTTTATGACTGGTTAGGAGTTAGACATTAGTTTAGAGGAATTTAGGAATAGTCCTTTACCAGATAAGGATGTCTGGTAAGGAATTAGGAACTAAGTCAGATGAATTTAGGAATAGTCCCTTTACCAGATAAGGATGACTGGTTAGGAGTTAGGAATGAAGTTAGAGGAATTTAGGAATAGTCCTTTACCAGGTAAGGATATCTGGCTAGGAGATAGGATATGATTTAAAAGAATTTAGGAATAGTCCTTTATCAGATAAAGATGTCTGGCTAGGAGACATAATTCCTTAACCTTAAAAAAACCTTAAAATTCTGACAAAAAGACGGTTAGGTTGGACAACATGCGATGTTACAGTTAGATTAGGTCTAGGATACATTTCTGTATTAATACAGTTAAATGTGGTGTAATATTGCAGATCCTTATTTGAATGTAGTGCGATAAGGTAATTATTTGTATAATTAGTCTTGTTGAAATGCAGATGTCAGTCAGAAAAACAGCATCATTGTGGCAGGAATAGCATTATGTTTAATGACGGTTGATGCAAACGTCCTTTTAGGGTATGCCTCGGTTTTTTTCTTCAGTGTCGGATAGCTGCAGCTTTTCTAATCGGCGTTGAGGTTATGTCCGGGATCGTGCGAGACACAATCGATAGGAGATCGCGAAGGTAGCCGCGATCCACAGCATTATATGACATAATTGATAATATATGTTTAGATAAGATAATATATTATAAGGTATGATAATTTATGTTCATGCTTAATCATAAATGATTACAGATGATAATATATGTTCCAGTATGATAATGCACAATCAGACATGTAATCTCTTTGCTTCAGTGACTCCAACAATTTTATTAACGCTTCTTTTTCCATTTCCAGTCGCGGTGCTGAAGCGTAATTAAATAACCATTAGTAAAACACCCCAGAACCATCAGTTCAGTTACCGGCTGTGAAGGATAAGTCGAAATTGTGGCAGAAAATGCTGGGTTTCAAGGATACAATGTGTTTTTCGCCACTTTCGACCAATTACTCACTCCACACGATATTACAAACATGTTTTCAAATTATCTGTTAAAAAATAATGATGCAACACTTTTTGCATTGCTCGGCGATTTCTGCAAAACGTCGCCTCAAGTCGTTGAATTCGCAGCGAAAATATTCTGTCGCAAGTGCGGTAATAGAATCGTCCAGTCATGAATCACTATGCCACTTCAACCAGGAAACCTTTCCAATTGGATTATTCAATTTTCGGTCACTCTAATCACTGGAAATGAATTCTTCCTCTCTCCATTGACCGACAGCTCCGGCAATTTCAACGGGCCGCACACTTTTTCATCAATTGCTAAATTGCCCGAGCCATTATCCAATTGAAGCGCAGCGACAGTTCCAGATCTGCGGAGGATCTCGCTCTTGTAAGCGTTTCGCGATATCGACCCACTCGAGTCCGCGAGTGCTCTTATCAGATTCGCACAATTTCCTGTCACGTATTTCCCTATTAGCGCGAGGCTTTGTCTGTTCACGTTGTTGTAGCTCTGGAATATTGATCGCGTCAGGATTTCCAGCTGAGCGTTTTTCTAATCCCATTCACATGTCGTACGAGGAAATGGTCTTTAAGTGTGCTATACCGATTCCCAATCGATTTACTGTTAACATGCAAAAACTTGTTGAAAAAAGTTCAACCAAACATTTTTTTTCGAAAAAAATAAAAATTAAAAAAACAGGACTTTGGATTGCAGAAATGTATGATTCTACATCTTTATATCTTTCATCATATTCTACTGAGACTTAAACTTCTCATTCGATAATTTTGCAAGTTCATTGCTTGATACAGATATGCAAGTGAAATATGTGTATAGATAGTTTGCATAAAAATTACTTAAGGAAGAAACGTATGAACCAATTAAGGGACGAACAATCCAAAGATCCGAAGCAGTCTAATTGGTGTTTGTGAGAAAAAAATGTATCAGCTGAAAGCTCAGGTGGTTAACTCGAGAGCCAGTGAATATGAAGGAAAGAAACGAGAGAGGATGGCAGGACGTGAGTTTAGCATAAACTGGCGTTTCCTTCTCAAGGAAGCGCTGCAATTACAGCGAGAAGTTAAGAGGATCTGCGCCCTGGCTGCGTTACGTCCTTTCCTCTGTTTAGCAAATCTGCCTTTCCGGTCTTAAGCCGCGGATGTGCGTTCCCCTCCCACCGACGCGCTGTCTTTCGAAACGCTATCGCAGACACCGCTTATTTGAGCCAATTGCTTATTTCGTCGATACTACGATTTATTAATTGCCGCCGATTAACAATTAACATTCCTATCCATTCGTGAAAGTTTCATCAAAAATATTATCTAAAAATAATTCTTATTAAAAAAAAAAAAAAACAAAAAAAGAGCAAAACGATTTTGTTTGATTAATTTTAATGAATAAATATGAAAAATTTAGAGCGTTGAAAACATTGCAAGAAAAATTATAGTAGAATATCGCAGTTTTCATCGTCGCTTTTTACAACAATTTTACGGTTAGTTACTTGGCAGTAACAACGGTTGCAGCATTAATTGAAAATTGTTGAAAACCACTGTTAATAACGATTGCGGTAACTAATTTGACGGCGCGGCGTTAGTATCGATTAATTCTTGTTTACCTTAATAAACAAGCCACGAATATTACGGGAATTATGTAAAGTTTCTCGCAACGAAGCTCGGCGCGGTCATGCTCGGTTTTATTTTGTATAATTGACGGCGATGATAAGTACGGCATGGCGTTACGTAATCCGGTATAATATAATTAGCAAAATTAATTGACTTTTATCATTGTATTACAACTAATTCCTCGGTAGAAGGCTCGGTCATTTATTTCTTTCGCGGTTTTCACGAGAAAAGAGGTGTTGAGGCAAATTGCAGTTTGAATCATTATACGTCATTATGACACAGATGTGCGTACATGAAAATTAATTTAAAATAAACAAAGTCACTGACTTCAAATTCAATATAAAATGTATGCTAATGCATTGGGGTACCAATTTGAAAAAAATAATTCAAAAACGATCATTTTTGGAACTGACTTCGAATTCAATGAAATTTGGCATCAAAAGCAATGGGGAACGAACTTGAATAAAAAATGCATTCAAAAAACGATCACTTTTTTCCGTCTGGAACTGACTTCAAATACAATTGGGTACCAACATAAAAATTAATTCTAAAATCGATCACTTTTTTCCCTCTGGAACAGCTATAATGAAATCTTCAGATATAATGAAATATGGTATTCAAATGCAATTTGGTACCAACATAATAAATGGAATTTAAAAATAACCACTTTCTTCCCTCTGAAACTGACTTCAAATACAATGCCATTTCGCATTCAAATGCCACGGGGTACCAACATAACAAATGCATTAAAAAACGACCACTTTTTCCCCGCTGAAACATCACAATCTTTACACCCCATTTAATCACGCGTAATAAAATGTCGGGGTCAGATGGCCGCGATTTTCAATAGCGAATAGCTCGGCTCGTCCGCGGACTGTTTGATGTGTTTCGCGCTATCTTTTCGCGAAATGTTTTTCGGCGTTAGGCTGCGCAACGCAAACGGACCGCGTGGGCGTCGCGACACGCTTGTCCGCTTAATAAATTCCGCTCGTTTTACTCGGAAATTGCGTCCTCTGCTCGAATGACAAATAGACATTACAAGTTGTTGCAATAAATAAAAGCGAGGAAGAGCAGACGCGAGGCACAATAATTATTATCTTTCGCGCGTTTTTGCGATTTATGACATTCGCGCGCTTTTTGCGGGAGATTAGATTATCGCGATTTTTCGACAATGTCACGTTTCGCCAGCGAATCCTATTTTCGCGAACCTTTTTCGCCGGGCGAATGACATTTGCGGCTGCGTTTGCGTAGTCTCTGACATTTCGCGCAAATGAAAATTGAAAGAAGGAAGGTTAAACGAACGGCACGTTCCGCCGAGATTTTAATTCAATTGCCGTTGTTTCGCGTGTAATCGACTTTATCGGAAATCTCATTGTCTCGCTGACATTTAAGGCGCTTTTCGACGCCGCGCGACACCCACAATGCGCGGCCGAGCCATCGCCCTGCCGGTTCGGCCAAAGGTCACTGGTATCTTTAGACATGTCAAATGACGTCCTCCGGAGTTACGCGCGCTCCCGCCATAGCTTCCGATGAACCACATTGATTCGCGATATTTTTAGAGATGGGAGTGGTGTCGGTGGTGGATGCCCGATGACAAATGGTCGCTGACAAACAGAGTTTCCACGATTCGGACATTTTTGGGTTGGAAAGTTGCGATGGGAGGAGAGCTGAATGATTATCTTTGTGATAGGTTCGATAACTTTTCATAATGTTGTGAGAGAAACATGATTGATCGTTAGAGGTTCATTCAGGTTGATAAATCAGCTGAATAACGAAATTCCAAATTGGCGGTGAATATTTGTGGAATATTGTAAAAATATTTTTTCTTGGTAATCGAATATTACAGGGATGTTGTGGGAATATTGAATGTTGAAACTAAATATTGCAGTAATATTGTAGTAACATCGA
>JABFPB010008260.1:0-10296 GCA_022817645.1 Ceratoteleas bidentatus | reverse complement strand
TTAATTAACGAAACATTGCTTTCGCGCCAAACCGCCGATTCGAACTTGCTCTTCGCTTGAGACATGGCCTTAAGAGGAAGTCAAATGCAAAGTCAAACCGACATTACAGTTTTTGCAATTTAAAAAATAATTAAGCAAAAGTAAGCAATTCCAAGATAAAAGTTTGATTTTCTCACTTTTTTAGACGTTTTTCAAGCGCAAAAACCATATTTGGAAGTATAGTAAAAGAGACGAGTTTTCTGTAGTTTTCGATGTGAGAAAAAACGCCAGGAAACTGATAACAAAATTGGCTTATTGAAATGCATTACAACTTGAAGGATTTGTTTCTCCCACAACTAAAGAATCGAACTGTTCTCATTAAATGTTCATTTTTGCATATAATAATACAAATTAAAAAGACACTAACTTCGAGGCAGCAGACGCTAGACATCACCTTAATTTGCCAAAACTGCAGATGTTTATTTTAATTAAATAATTTAATAAAAATTGCTTGTAACTCAAAAAGGATGTTTTTAAACACCCTAGGTTAGATGGAACCACCGTCAACGGTGCGCAAGTAAAACACAAACAAAAACGTCAGATCACAAATGCTGACCCTTTGAGACTTAATAAATAAATGGAATATGAAATACAAAGTTATTCAACTTGGAAACTAATAAGATTTACCATTTTTGTTTACATAAACATTTACATTAAATTTCAATGCACTTTCACAGCATCAGGACCAATAGTAGTGGAAGTAGAATCGTCCGATGATGAACCATTAATCGAAATTGCGGGGAAAACGAAAGTACGAGGATCCGACGAAGCATCTGCTGGTTCTCCCAAACCGAAAGATCAGAAGTAAGAGCAAAAATTATATTTAACATGCATAATATTTGTTCATTTATTAATTCGCAGACATCATTTAATTATTCATGCACATTTAAAACATTCTTATTAAATATTTATTGTATTCACATTGAAGTTAATACAAATATTTCAAAGTAAGAGAGAACATATAAACATAAAAACTGAAATTAATATCATATAATACATCACATTGTAATATGATACATTACTTTATTTATATTTTCAATGCCAAATCTTGCCATTTTAAAATTCAATAAAAAATTATCAATCCTTTCAATTCATTTCTCTTAAATATTTTTCACTGGCTTCTCGCCGCCAGCGGATTCTGCTAGTCTCAATATAATACACTATAACAAACATTCAACATGAACCTAACGCCGCACCTTCGTTTTCGCCAGGACGAATTTAAGCACTGCTGTATCTGGTGGTCCAATTCATTCCAATGTACAGAACTTCAATGCTAGCAATCGAACGCAGCGGGAGAGCAGGTTGCTGACGACGAAGCAGCCGAACGCCGCGGCCAGCGCAGTGATCGGCAAAGAGCGGCTGCGCGGCACCTCCGCGTCGAGCAACGAGTCGATCGGCGAGGTCACGACAAGAAGGTCCGTGCGGCAGAGCGCGGCCTCGCCGCTAGCGACACCTGCCAGCAACACGCGAGGCGCCTCCAGATCGCTGGAAGACGTCAACCGAAGAAAAACCCGCAGTGGAGCTGGTGAGTAATCAAATTCAGATCGCGATCAAACGATGAATGATCGAAGGCAACAGCTAAGATTCAGATTGAACAAAGGCCCCAAAGCAAGTTGAAAGAGAAAACAAAGTGCACCCGACAATGCGTCTTTCAAATTCATGTACAAACATTCACGGCCCGAACGCTGGTCTTTCTCACCATCCACATTCGATGATGCTTGCAAACGCAAACCCCGGATTACGTTCGCTCGCGAGCGCTCTTCTATTTTCGATTGTAGATCGGTTCGGGTGACACGCGAGCGACTAATAGAGAGCTGTATTTTTATATCACGAAGAGACGATGCGCCGGGCGGCTCGCGAGCGACGCGTCATCCGCGGGCCCATCCAAATTGTAACGCCCTTTCTCAGAGTCGGTGGATGATCATGTTGTCGTCTGTTTAGTACATTGGCTGTGAATAATTCGATAATGACTTTCCCCATTGGTCGTCATCAATAATTGTTTCATGTTGCGCATTTTGTAACTTTGAACATTCCATTTGATCATTCGTTTGATATCAGATAGCATGCGAGAGCGCAATTGATGGGGTTTCGAGGACATGAACAGGCGACGCGGCCATGTTTTGCCAAGTTTGACACGAATTCTGACCGTTGTTTGCATTGGTATAACTGTATAAAATGTTACGGCTCTCTTTTACTGTGTAGTCATGCTGTATTGTATGCCATAACGCTGTAACCAGTGACTCGGATTGTGTGACGTTGGATGGTGCGATTTTATATGTTTATACGAATGCAGGGATGCTGAAGCTTCTTGTTCCTAATGATCGTCTGTCTCTGACAACTCTAACATTGTGTGTACGTGTCAAGGTTCGCAAAACCGAGTGCCTCAGCACAAAAACCAACCAAACCCCCTATCTCGTCGGGTCTAACTTTGCAAAACTGATCGACTAATACCCAAACACGACTGTGCAATATGACGAGTGCAATATTAGTCACTGTCGGGACTTGGTCCCCGCGATTCGAAGACTTGGTTTGCAATCGCTAACCGACGAGCGGAGACGCCATCAATTGCCGCTAGTGTATCACAATTGTACTTAATCAGTGTACTCATCCATAACATTACATGACGCTTTAATTAAATAAGACACCTCGTACAGCGGGAACGATTTTTTAGTGACAGCTGAGACAGCAGAGCAGGCGAAACGGAGGCGAATATCTCGAGAAAACAAATGACCTTCGGAAAGCGACCTTGACAGTGATTAGCTACCGTCGCTCGTCAAGGCCTCACTATTCGGTTGTCTGTCCGCTATCAATGGTTTGTCAATCACTGTGTGGCTGGACCCCACCTGGTGAATTCGTATGTCATAGCGCACAATGTTGCTACAATCAGTCCCAGGGGTACGGCAGACGAGGATCGCCGGCTCGAGTCAGATCAGATTATTTTTGCACGCGGGTGCAAACCAGTCGAGAGAAAGAGATGGACAGATATTTTACTACGTGTTTTTGGTCGAACGAACAAACGCCCCGGCAGTCCTTGGCTCTCCCGTACCCCTAGCAGCCGAGGTTAGTTACTTAGAGCGGCAAAACAGTTACAGACAAAAGCAACACGAACGACGAATGAAAACAAGTAACCTAGCACCTCGTTGATCTGCCTTTCTTTGTCTAAGTAACAACACGTAGGTGTCAAACTGCCAGTTTCCGACGACGTTGCTCGATCGCTGTTTTCGGTTGGAACGCGACGATGTACTACCGCCACCTATCGTCCCGCGACAGAAGCAAACTGTACCGAGCGCCAATCACGCGCCGCGACGTATTTTGTTATGTTTTATTATTATTCTTGATTGTAGATATGTAAAAACACTGTTGATTCGATGGACAAGCGATTCGATTGCCCTTTCTCTCGTCGTTCCGGCGCTGATGGACAGTCCCGCTGAAGGCTCGACCGATCCGAGCGTCGAGCGCGTATTATCGTTTCGAGTCTGTACAAATTCGTCTCACTCCTATGCCTTTTGCGTGTGTACATACTTTCTTCTCGTCCGTATTCTTATTCTACGAGTCCCCCCCACCCCCGTTTCGTAATCGCGCCCCGCAAACTTTCGTTGGATTCGTCGCTCGAACATGAGGTGCAGTTTTCTATAGGACAGATTGACGGACTCAAAGATCTCGTGTACGTTGTGCTTTTAATCACTGATTTTACTAGCGTCGATTCGATTTGGGTGAAATTGGTTAATTTTTTTATTCTTTTTTTTTGGTTTTACAACCTACTGCCAGAAATTTTAGTGGCGTGCCGATGAGCGAACCTCGACGACCGCAACTGACAGACTTTGTTCGCGAATCCGGGTTGCGATTGACAGGTGGTTTTTGCGGGAAATGATTCTGATTGGATGAAGGGTTGGGGAGGAGGAGGGGAAGATGGGACGGCAAATCGTGGGGTTTTAAATTAATCTTGTTTAAGGTAAATTAATGTGGGGTTTTGAACATGCAGGATACTGAATAAATATTATCGTGTTATGCATCTTGATGATACCTAATGACTCGCGTTCAAAGCTGATTTTGGAAGTAATGGTTTCTTAGGAGAAAGTTAAACGATGTATTTAAATGAAACGCATTTAGAGCTACCATCGTGCTGAAAGTGGGTGAACTTGATTTCAGGTAAATCAAATCAAGGTTTTCGATTAATTGTGACTATCAAAGAAGAGGATATTATTTTTATGAACGCCACGAAACGTGTATTGTGGACACAATTTACGATTTGTGTGTAATGTATATTGTAGATCTATTCACACATATGTGACGCAAACAATATATAAAATATATAATGTTGTTTATATATTTTTATATATGTGTACAATATATCCAATCAACAAACTAAATTAAATGGTATGTCATTTAATGTAGACGAAAAATCAATTAATATTCGACATTTGTTCAACAATATTTTTCTTCCGCACTTGTTTTTTTATTATTTTAGTTTTAATCATGTTTTGTAATATTAGAACACCGCTTCAAATAAAGATAATTGTTTATAATATTTAAATGGTATTTTTTATTGTATTGTGTATTGTGATTAAATATTTTTTCTACATTTCAGAAGGGACAATAAACGTATTTCCTTATCAAATTATTGAATCAAAAACAGGTATCGAAGAAACCAAAGATAAATCTAGCAGAGAACAATTCAACTGAACTTATCAGTTATTTATTTTCAATATATGGAAACGTAGCCTCTGTGTTTTGTCGTTTTTATTCCATTGTTTGTAAGGTCTTGGTTTGCATTGGATTTCTCAACATGCGACCAATTGCAAAAATGATCTTGATATCACATGCGAATGCGAAGGGACGAGCAATCGAGTATTCTTGTGACAATATTGCGCGACATTTTGTAAAACGTTACAATTTTCGACAAGTTGACCTTTGTATAAACTAAAAAAAACCAACACTGAACCCGCTTGAAACGAGCAAACACAGTCTATCAGTTGAACCGTCGGGCCGCAACAATAAAAAGCAACGGACGGCACTCTTGATTTAGACTTAACGGAAGTACCAAAATCATTGGGACAAACCAAGCATAATAATCGCGAAGTTGAGAGATTGTTTATTCTATATTATTAAAAGAAATTATAAATAAAGTTTTAATGAAACGTAAATCACAAAAAGGCAACACAATACCACATTAATTTGATAGGTATTATACGAACGAATATATATTTTGTAAATAATTTCTTGTAAAAAGGACAAATACATAAGCACCTCGAGTTGTATATATAGAAACTGTTTAAACAAATTTTTTATTCAAACTAGAGTTAACGCGACAAACATCACTGTCATTATACAAATTCAAACAAACCGCATCTTTGATATCTTCCTCAATCGACGTTCGTTGGAGAATAAACATAAATGAATAAATATATATATAATAAATATATAAATATACATGAATAAATAAATAAATATATATATTATGATAAAGAAATGAATAAACCGAAACAACAAAAGTAAATGAGCACGCATGTTACTCGGTGGTTCATAGTTTTCCTTTCTTGTACAAAATGCTCGTATCAGTTATTTTTTTTATGCTCCTCGTTTCCTCTTGCGTAGCACTCGCGCCCCCTTTCTTCGTCCGTTTCTTTATCGTCACTGGCAACAACAACCTTTCGGCCGTCGTTTTACACGTAAACAAACAGCCATGAAATCAAAACACGTAGCTGTAAGTGCTCAAGTCAAAACTAAAGCAAGAAAATAATCGAAAATCGTTAAGCAGGGAGAGAAAGAGAAAGGTGTCAGCGAAGCCAATTCAACATCGGTGAACCGACAATGCGATTGTCTGAGCGTCCACAACTCGAAATGTCGTGTCTTCTAATTCCTGGTCGTTGTATATACGCGTCGACAACAATTGGCGAGTCAAACGAACGGTATAACAGCTTTATTGTGTAAATATTACGGATCTCTTAGCGTGTGGTTTCAGTTGCAATAGTTAGGCTCGTTTTGTGTTGAAGGGAACGAAGAGTCGAGCAGATTCACAACACAAACAGGCATGCGTCGTTATTTGTGTACATAGAATATTATATGTGTATTATTTAATTGTGGAATCGAAAAAAGAAAGAAACGACGAGACAGCTTCGTTTTGTACATTGTTTGCCTTTGCTCTTGTTTCCAAGGAGACAATCGCGTTGCGTTGTACCTCGTTTAGGCACTTTTGGCATACTTATTATGCACGTTTATGATATTACGAAAATCAAAGACTGAATACAATGTAAATGTATAAAATAAGACGAAAACAAACAAATGCAAAGCCAGCACACGGAAAGCTGATGATGGGACAAAAAGCAAACACAACGTTTCGCAAATCATGGCTTCTCGCTACTTTCTGCCCTCTGTTTCAATTCAACTCGCATTCTGTCAATGGTCATTATACGAAAATAACAATTGCGCGCATTTCGCCGGTCATTTCGACTGACGACTGACGCGCCCATGGAGCTTTTTCTGTAACACACGGTTATTCTCGTTTGTTTGTCTCGTTGGAAAACCTCTGCGCAGACGATAAGACGATTGTCATTTCCGTTCGGTCGGCGTCGGATCGAGCCTGCTTTCTCCTGTTGATTGTGGCGTGCGTTCACTCAGACTGATGCGCTCGTTGCCGGATGGTCCGTTGTAAATAGCTAACCTAACAACTCAAAGACGCAACGAGCCGCTGAGTTGTTTCCCCGCGACAAACGTACTATCCAAGACAATAGAAGAGAAGTGACGAGTTACGTTTTGGTTATAAAAGCGTAGCAGAATGTGAAAGATCAATGCACTGAATTATGATTTGATAAGTTCTGCTTGATTCTGTGAATTGATGAGATATACTAGACCAAAAGCAGCATTTGGGGGTTGGACACATAGACTTGAAGGAAACAGAAGATATGAGTTTTGATATTAAAACTTATATGATACTAAAGTTAATTGATAGTTCAGACGAATGTCCCAATTTGTGAGCACTCTATCTTTAACAATTTTACACGGTTTTTCAATTTAAAAACTGAATCCATGAAAGGACAAGAAATGACTTTATTTCTTAGTATTGTTAATAAACAATTGATAAAACTGTTAGAAATAGAGAAACTGAGAAAATTAGGAACAGTCGTCTCTCTTAAAAACTCATCAGTCTAACCCCCAGCTTTAAAACTAAAACTATCTCAATTCTCACCTATTAATTGCTAAAAAACGTTTGTCGTTGGGTTTCTTAGAAAGAGGCGCCGGGCGAGGAACGATGATAACTTACTTGGATTATCTCTTCTTTTAGTTTGTAACTCGGTCCATACTCTGCATTGTGATGGGATGACGTGTAATGTAAAGGAACTAGCAATAGACGGCGAGAGAGGATCGGGGCGAGCGACGCATACGAGGTTGAGGCGCGGCGCCGCCACCTGGCGGCGGGCGCGCGCGCTTACGAGTAACAGAGACATGTAATTTCGTTGTACAATATTTCCTTTTCAACGCTAGCTAGCTAGGATAGGCATTACTATGTTACAATTTTATTATTGAATATTTACATTTACACGATTATTGTATAGATTATTGTAATGGATAAATAAGGAGCGTGGCATGGACGGCGGACACAAACAAAACAAAGCAAAAGATCACGATGAGAATCAAGCTTGACGTTGTACATATGATAATCGTTTTTCTTTTTCGGCAGTAAGTGGATTTTAGCGTGGCCGCGCGGTCGAGGGACTCGCGGCGCTCAGAGTTACTACCGGAAGGACGACAGGTGGCGCCCTCCCCCGCGACTCTAGCAAGCCTTCCCGTCCGCGGTCGTAGCCGCGCGGCACTTTCCCCGTGAGGCACTTCGACGGGGAAACACGCCACGACGAGCCGCCGGGAGTCCCCCGATCGCGCCAGCGAGAGCTATCAAATATGATATATAATTGTATAAGAGAGCCGCTTCGGGGCCGTCGAGCGGCGGTGGGCCGCGACGGCGCCGAAAACACTTCGCGTGCGGAACATTTGTATTTTTAGTATTTGATTACATAATATAAATAGGAGTGAGGTACATGATTGATAATAATCCTCGTGGATATGTAAAACAAAAAGTAAAGAATATTAGATTATCAATATTATATTTGTAGAAATGAACCGAGCACGTGAAAAAAATAAAAATAAGAAAAAAATGAAAAAAAACACAAAAAAAGGAAATTGCGCTATTATAACGAAGAAAATATTACAATTATATTATCTATTATTACACAAAGTGAATACACGACATAGTAATTTGCTAATTGTACCTTTTAATAATTACTGTAGACACATTGATGAAAAAGGTTTTTTTTCTTGTTATTAATTATTAATTATCATAGACTTACCAGAAAAAATGAAAAAAGTGTTATTAAAAATTGCATAATTTGTTTTCTGTCTTTTGGATACCCTTCTTTCTTTTTTTAGTTCGAGTTTGGTTAGAGTTGTGACAAGTGGTTGACTCTTTTTGTTTATTTGTTTATAGAGCTATGTGTAAGGTATTGTATAGATTAAGATTAATTGTTAATTCTGAACGTAAAGTTTATAGATTTTCTAAATGTACATCTTAAACTTGAATGATTCATTTGCTATTTGATTCAATAAACTTTTATATAAAAGTGAACAGCATTTTGCATTTCACATTTGCACTAACTATAATAAGTTTTAATGACATTTTGTGAGACATCTTCATTTATTTTTGTTTATTAACTGCAAATCAGTAACTAAGGGGAAATGAATTTATTAAATGTTGATATCTAAGCCATTTTGCAATATAAATAAACCGTAATATTATAAAGATTACATATACAATAATAAAAGTATTTTTTTAAACTTCTGGCTTCATGTCACACGGAAAAACTCTGGCAGTCGTGCACAACCGAATTATTCTTTATTTACATTTGCCTCGAGTTGCGCATCCCTATACAAAACCACACCGCACACGATTCAGCAGTGCGTGCAGCAATAACAGATTCGCACGACTCAGGCGTGCGCTGACGATAATTATAAGGGTACAAACAATATTAATTGTAGCAAGCCGCATGACGATTTATTATCGCGCACGGGTTGCGGTGTTCAGGTCTGTATTTAATTTCGATGAAATACTGTGGGATTTCCCATGGTAAACAAGATAATATATAAACCCAAATTTGCAGAATATACTGGAAGTATATTTTCAATATATTGAAAATGCTTTTTTGGAATAAACTTGAAAAATATTTTCAGTATATTGACGTTTTATATACATTGGCAATATATGGCAAATTTAGTAAATATCTAAAATAAATTCATAATATTTACACAGTACATTGACTATATTCTGAAAATATATTGAAAATGTATTGTTAATATATTTTTACGGAAATTTGGAAATATAGTGGAAATATGCTGTAAATATATTGTAAATGTACGATTAATTTCCTAGGAGACTTACTAATCATTGTAAGGATGATATATTATTAGGATTAGAAATGATTAAATGTGAATTATTAATTTTTTTCCTGTTTTTTAATATTTGTATTAATCTTCATAAAAGAACTAGCATTGAATGAGAAACGCAGAAAATAAATTAAAACAATACAAAACAAATTAAATCATACAAAAACCGATATAGTTTTGACCAGGTGTTGTCACCGTATTTGTATGTTTTTTACGTATGAATATGAAATTTCTAATTGGGTAGGTATGTTAATAATTTCTCTTAACAAGGAATTAATAAGGAATTCTTGTAGGAATCCTATAGGAAAAAAATAATAACTCCTGTAGGGATTTATAAAAATTGTATGTCTTTACTAAATTTGCCATATATTGCCAATATATATAAAACGACAATATACTGAAAATACATTGAGAATTCTATAATATAGAATTATATTGGAATTAACTGTGCCAATTTATTGTCAATATATTATCTTTTTTATCAGACTAAATCCCACAATAAGTCGTTGCAATCGAATATAGACGTGAACGTCGCCACCCTTACGCGACAATAAACCGTCATGCGGAATGCTACAATTAATATTATTTGTACACTTTTAATTGTTGTCAATGCATGCCTGAGTCGTGCACGCGGTGAATCGTGCACACTCACCGAACACTCACCGCATTTCTCAGTGTGCCAGAGGTTTTCCGAGTATACTTGGCATAAGGTAAAGTACCCAGTTATTGACAGGCTAAGCAGACGACATGGCCCAGTGATTGTCAGTCAATTAATTTAAATATACACATTGTGTAAACAACTGAAAAGTACAATAGTAAATCTTT
>JABFPB010008259.1:0-10299 GCA_022817645.1 Ceratoteleas bidentatus | reverse complement strand
TTCATATACTGTGTTTGAATTTTTTTGATTACTTACATATAGTATTCTTTTTCTATACTTTATTCGAAAATTTAGTATACTTTTTATCTCCGTGTATTCTGACTATCAAGAATCGTTCCCCTGATTTTAAATTACATTCGCGACATTCAATTTTAAGCAACGATTTTAAGCAACATTCAAAAAATTAAATTTTTGAATGCTGCACCCCGTCGATTGTCTGACTCTGACGATCAATTGCTTTTGCAATTTTAAATTGCGCTTGCATGCTCGAGTGGCGTTTACTCTCAATGTCAGACAAGCGGCGATGTGTTCCGATAGTTATTCCCGCCACGTAGATGCATCGCCGCAATTTTACGAGCCGGGCTTTCTTTTCCGCCGAAAACCTACACGCAGCTGCATCGCAAATCCCGCCGGACGAAAGATTTATGCAAAACAGCCTGGCTCGTCGATTTCCCGGCTTAATTGCGATCGGGATTGGCGCAGCCGGTTTTCGTCATTGCGATCCCCGGAATCGCCGGCCGACCGTCGGGCGCAATATGGTGGCGCCGCGATTGTCTATGTGCATCCTCGCAATAACCCACTCTCGTGTTTTGGTGGCCGATACAAATGCAGCTTGAATAAAACATGGCGCGTGCCGCGATACGTATTCATCGGCATGCCGAATCAGGCCTTACGATAAAATGAAACCGCGAGATAGACGAGTCAAATTATGCCGACGGCGACCTACGTAAACGTTCGCTCGCGGAATGTCATTTAGTTTCACTTAGGCACGTGGTATCGCTGAACGAATAACGTTCGGAAAAGATCAATTTTTGAGATTGTCTAAACATTACATGTAATTTTAAGTATGAGAAATATTTATGGAATGCTGAAAATAATTGTTTTCTATGCTGTACACCCTAAAATGAAAAACTAAATTATATCGTATGATTATATAATCAAAGCACAAAATGTATTGAAATTTCACACAGAACCTGCAAACATTATATTATGTAATTTTACATAAAAATTATAAAAGAAAATGCAAAATGGAAACTGCACTTTCTAGTTTTACTCATTTTTACAATGTGAGTTCGCTTGTATTTCTCGCTGTCGAATATGTTAAACTACAAAAGGATTTAAAATATTTTAATTAGCAAAAAATGTAACAATCTGTAAAACAAAAGATTTAAATGCATCAAATAAAACGTAGCGCAAAACTTTTGGGAAACGCAAGTTTCGCGGGAAACAGTCGCGACTTTGCAAACCGAAACGACAATCTCATGAGAATCGGCCTTAATCGTTTCGAACGGCGCATTAGAGACCCGGCGCACGGTTCGCGTAATTCACAAGAATGCCTTTGTCCCGAAATTGCTTTGTTTTAGAGCCGCGCTCGAGAAAAAAATGCGCGAATCTGCCGCGATGCTTGTTCCGAAACATCCGCGATTCTGAAATTCCGAATACCCGGCGAGCACTTTTTTGCCCCTTTCAGTCGCGCCTTTATACGTACCCGGCCTTCCGCAAATTCCCCCACTCGAAATAAAAACCGACAGACTCCGGAGACAGGCTGTCCGAGCGTACGCTGATCCGCACTACTGTCGCGCGAAATAAGATACTGCATTGTTCGCGCGGCCCGCCGGCTTTAATATCCCGAATCGCCGGCATTATCTCTTGTTTATTTGCTTAATCCACGTCGGAAAAGTTGTGAAACACTGTTAATTAAACCGTTTTTTTGTCTGAATTTGTTGACCAACAATTCTTTGACGGAAAAAATATTTTGCTCAAAATTCTTCGACTGAGGAATTTGTTAATTAAACAATTTCAACAATTGTGAAAAAGGCACTGAACTGTTTAATGGCTAACAAATTTTGGTCAAACGCTGAAAGAATGTTCGAAGAAACGCTGACAAAAAATTGGGATATGTTTTCGGGATATTTTTTCGCGGCTGTATTTTCGTTGGCACTATTGATTTCGGTCTCGAGGCGAAGCCGCTTGCACGTTACACGGTCGGCGGATTTCGGGCACTTGAACCGCGATTGTTATGAGTGTCGCGGATATTCAGAAACAGGATTCCGCGTTTTTCGTGTGCCGCGCGCGGTGGGCCGTAGCTGCTTTCCTGGCATTCGCTCGGTAACTTCATACTTTTGTAACAGCGACGTTCCTCGCGCAGAATAGGTCTTATCCGGGTGTCTGACAGGTGGAAATACATTACGTAAGGAACGGGCGCGCTGAACGCGGCTATCTACTACTGAGATGAAAGGGCGCTTATGCACTATAAATAAGTGCCACGGCGTTGCGGCGTAAAAAGGATTTCACGGGGAAGAAGGATATATGCGCGTTTGTCTATGTGTGCGAAAAACTGTGTACACGGCGAATTTTGCCGCTTTTTTGCTGGCTCTCAACTTAATTGCGTTAGTTCGCGATATTTTCGCACTTCTCGCCGAGTATTATTTATTGCACAAGAAGCGGATTAATAAAGTGGTTTCCAATCAGGGACGCGAACGCCGGAATAGACGTCGGTTATTTCACTGAAATGCATTTAAGCTTCCGCAGTTTCGAGCGGGCGACTTTTTCTTTTTCGTTCGAGCAAGTTTTCGAGTGGGAATAATTTCGATTGAACTGCAATCGGGGTCAGTTCGCCGCGTAATGTCAATTTTATTGATCAGCGCCAGCGCGTCCTTCCGCGATTGATATTCGCGAAAACCGCTACGTGATTCTCGGGGGTACGTCTTCGCGGTCATTATTATCAATTTCCAGCCCGTAACCAATGATAAACATGCTGAAAGGTCTGTGTTCATTTTCCGCGTATTTCCTTTGTAGTTCGGTCTTGTTTTCACGAGCGTATAAAATATTTTGCCTGCGCGGCAAATCACGTCTGTCGAGATAAATATGTTTTTCACGTGCGTGGCAATGAATATTGAATTGCGAGGGAAGATGCATTTTCGCGATGCTTTTAAAATAATCGTCGATCTTCGCGCGCGGAAAGAGTGATACGGGCTTTCTTTCGCGAAAGAACGCCGACTACGGCAACGAACAAATAGCTTCGATATCAAATTACGAACTTCATCAATTTATTTAGTTATTCAGTTTATTTCAATATTCATTAGTCTGTATTTTCAGCAAATATACACTGAGAGACAAAATGCTCCAGTTCGCTACTTTGCTGCAGTTCGAGAGACATTTTATCAACGTCGTTCGTTCATTTACATCGAGCTGTAAAATGTATTACCGTGAAAACGTAGGTTTTTTTTTAATTCGGGATATATCACGTATCTAAGAAGCTGTAACATATAATAAAATTTTCGTAAAAATTGTGAAAATGCGTGTTACGAACATGATATTTATTGGAAAATATAGACGTCACATGTGCTTACACTTTCAAGTAGTTTTACTTGATATATATTGTGAAAAGTCGTTTATTTTAACAAAACGCATTTACAATGTACTATAAATTCCCTATATCGACTTTTCGATAAAGAATTTTACATTTTTACTATAAATCAGTCAAGATTTCACATTATATCTTCGACTTTGAAAGAAACCCGTCACTGGACTTCAGTCGAACTTCAGACATGAAAGTTGCTGTCTTCAAAGTTTCGACTCGGCCTGATAAATCGTTTGCCCGCGATACCGCCGATTTCAACGTCCGAAGCGCGCGATATCCGCGAAAAATCTCCCGTCGATAGCGCGCGGGTGACGCGCAAAAAGCAAGTGCAACGTATATTACCAGCGAAGATTTACCGCGATATCGGCTTTTACTGTAGCGCACTTTCTTCCACGCGTCGGCTCGCGTTCTCCAACTCGAGGAATTCGCGCGCGCTTAATGACTTTCACGAGGCGAACTCGAACCGCGAACTGCCGCAAACTTTGCGCGGCAAACTTGGAGAATCAGCGCAGTATTTACGTTAATAAGATAAAGACGGAGGTTCGCATTAACTTTGTTATTGCATTAGCTAAAAGGCTCGAATTGCTTGTTACTTGGCTGTCTGTATCGATGTTTTTACCGAGCCACGTGTATGCCATTTTTGTTACATTTCAACAACAAATTTCTTCTATTACTCTTGTAATTTATTGAATCGTAAAATTGTCCATAACGTATGGTGACCCTAATTATATCTTGTTTGGTGTGGTACATTATCTTGCTTTTTTGTCCCACACTGAGAAAAATTTCTGCATAAAACTTCCAGTACGCTGTACATTAAATTGAAATTCAGTACTGTGTATATTAAAATTAATATAAAAGTACATGAAATTTCATTTCCTGTTGTATACAAACAGTATAGGAATACTGAAATTTCAAGGACTTCTACATTAAATTTATTTTATATCATTGATATGAGATTCCAGTTTTAACATTAAATTTCATGGCATTTCTGACAGTGTATCTGTTAAAAGTTTTATCAAGTTTTATATATTTTTTTTCAAGACATTCTACGCCATCAAAATTCAATGTTATGGTACATTTTATAGTAATTCTAAAATATGAATAGAATTGAACATTTTTTCCCACTGTTGATATGTGATTTTTCGTTTTACAATAAATTTGTTTAAATAAAACGGTAGGCCGACTGCAGCGCCCCTCTTTTTTGCCGGCAACATTCGAAGTTCAAACGCATCGCGCCGCTAAGACTATCGATCGGCCGACCGCGGTTAAGCACGCATGGCGAGATTACGTTAATTCCCTATAATGGCGGCATGTACGGGTTTATGGAATTAAGGGCCTACCGTGCTTCGCTGTCAATTGATTCCTCGTAAGCCTAACGGGATCAATCGAAAAAACAGTATCGGCCGGATCTTGGTCGTGTCGCGTCGGACGACTAACCGCTTTCGCGCGGGAAAATTAAACACGCCATCCGCACTAACATGAAAACCTTTCCACCATTAGTATCTGCTCACAAAGTTGCAGTTCCTCAAAATCGATTAAAAAATTCCCCGAAACAATCTCCTCGGGACTACTACCAAAGGTTATCGGGATCATAACCTCGGCCATTCGATGAAACTCGTTGCCGCGATAAGCGGATTCGCCAGTCGCCATTTTTCGCGGGACCCAGGGGGCGCTAGTGTAAGATGTTGTTGCGGTAGTTTAATGTTACGTAATTAGAGGGGCTTACGCCGGCAGGTGGCGCGATTCTAACTCGTTAGTCGATTTGGTACGTCGGTACGGCTTCGCCCCGTGCCAAGTAATAGTTATACGGTACTTTGCTCTACCTTTATTAACGCGGCGATAGCGATAGCTGCGAGCGCCGCTGCCGGCGTAACGAGTAGCGCATAAAATTACCGCACGCCGTACGTCCGCGGATTACCCGAACGCGGCAGTTTCGTTTCGTTTGAACAATTAACTTGGCGCTAATTGACGCGCTCGCAGGAGAATCGGCCGTCACTGCCGAGGCCTCGCTAATTAATCGACTCGGCGTCGTGCGATTGTTTGTTTTGTCGGCCCGACTGTCAAACGCGCCGACGAAAATCTTATGTCGATGAGTCGGGTTTGTGTTAAGGCGACGTCAGATCTAAAGAATGAGTGGAAAACAATGAGACATTAAAAAAAATTCGTGAAATTTCGTACAAGTTATGGGAACTGGTTCGCTTTATAAGGCACCTTAAAAATCGAAGTTTTCGAAGTACGTTTGATTGAAACTGAAAGAATTGTAGGATTTCAGATATGGTTAAGCATTTTGCATATGGTTTGACAAGCATGAAGATTTTATCGATGAAGAAAAATGAAGACCTTGATTTTTACCTGCAGAATTTTCAGGGAATTTCCAGTGTAACTTTTTGTGCAATTTCAAATCGAAAACAGATATTTCAGAAGAGGACCTCTACTCTATAAAAATGACTGTCCAATTATCAGATTCAGCTTAAAATTACATTTGAGATTGATTCATTTAAACTTCAGTTCACAAATATATCCTTTCGACTTCTACTTCCTGCTCCCTAAATCCGAATGAAACATATGAAATCGAAACGAACATGTACACCACACATCAGTCCAGATTTATAGTTTTCGAGACAATGAAAAAATGTTACACGACGATTTCGTTTATTCCAAAACACAACCACCTTGTTTCAACCTAAATAACTATCCAGCCGCAAATATCTGAAGCAAAATATCGACATTTTTCCTCTCCGCGTGCATTTTTGCTAAAATATTTCAGAACTCGAAAGTTGTAATCGCATATTTAGAGCCGTGATTTGCATTTCCCTGCACAAAGGATATTTTGGCAGTTGCGCGGGATTTAACGACTCGTCGACGCTGTCATCGATTGGCCTTTATTGAGTTAAACAAATGTGTCCCGCAAGGAATACACGTTTAGGTTATACGGCTGGACAAAACTGTAATTAAACGTCCTCGTAATGAGTTTCATTTAGCCGAATATCTCGCGCGAACGCGTCGCCGCGAAAGTTGAGATCGCAGTTGCAACTTTCCAACAATTTCGCGCAATTTTTGCCGCAAAAAGAACAGCGTTTTGCAATTCGTAAATTGTTTATACTTGGAGTTTTGCGCGGAAAAGCTTTTATCCCGCCACATGCGCATACTTATGGACGCTTTCTAATTTGCCATTATTTTGCGGTCCTCGCGCCCGAAGAAGCGCGAGATGCAAATAAATGAATCGAATTCGAGGGGCGACCGGTAATTAATCGCGCTGTATGGCTCATAATCGAATTTATATAGCGGACCGTGACCGAATTATATGCATGACTGCGTTTCTTGCGACGGACGCTTTTGAATCCATCGAATGGCCGCTCGACCAGGCGTTTATTAAGTTACAATGGTACCGGCGTCAAATTTTGCGAGCCAACCGGTGAATTCACAAACGAAAATACAATTTCTCAGCGCGATAAAGCGCGAGTTTTTTGTTCACGTCGAAACGGCAATCGACCGGTCAGATTGGGAGAGCGAATTCGGTTTAATTGGGAATAAAATGTTCCGCGGCTCTGATTAACATAAAACGCGACCGCGACGGTTCAGTTTGACGTTGGACTTTGCTCTATCACGCGCGGTTTTGCGTGCGACTTTTTGACGTAAATGACGAACGACGCGCGCAAAGGGAAATGTTTAAAAAATCAGATTTTACGCGGACGAATATTTTCGATTCGGCGCGCGATGATTGATAGCTTTATTTCGACACGCGTAATGTGGGATTGAAAAATATTTTAGCGTTGAAGCAATAAAAGCGAGCTGAGTTAATGCAATTATGGGTAATGACGCAAATTTTTTAAGGGGTGACGGTAATTAGACGAATGGAACATTTTAATTGAGACTGTTTTTGGCGAGTCGAAAATGTCCGAGGAAATTGTTCAATTAATTTTACGGCTAATTGTAATTTCCGCAGTATTCCGTTAGCGGTCAATTTTGATTACTCGTTTATATTAACCGATGCACCTTGAAGTTTTTTCAGTAGAAAAACCTCAGGCAGCAGTGATTACGATATGCTTTAAACTAATTGACGATACTCCATATCGTATATTTAATATTAATTAAACCAACAATAATGCATTGCTGGATAAATCTCACCGCATTGATTATTCCGCTCGAATAAAAAGCAAATAATCAATGCGCCGACCCGAATAACGTATTGAGATAGAGAAACGATGTATTGCCGGACTAGCGTTTCGCTATCGCAATTTACATAATTATAATTATTGTTGTTCAGCGGTGCCCGATGCGTTAGAAGAAGTGTATTAATCGTGGAATCGCGGTGGAATGGCTCGCGAGTCGATGTAATCCTTTTATTGTCGTTGTACCGCCGCATTTCGCAATGTTTGTCGACTAAAATAATTTGGAACATTCGAATTTCGGCGCGGTCGAATGCCGCGTTGCATTTTTGCATTAATAAATTTACAAATAAATGTTTCGAAAAAGTAGAGAAAGGCGCGCGAGCTGGTAATGAAATCCTAAACACGGCATTCGGGAGTGTGTTTGTGCGGCCATTGAAACGGCGCTTTTGTTTGCAAAAAAATCTGAAGAATGCAGGCACAGAGGGAAAAATGTAAGCAGCGAAATTGCGACTAATTTGCAGGTCAAAACAATGTAGTTCATCGTTGCTGTTCAAATGATCCAATCCACTTATTGCGTTTCAAAATAGTCTAATTTGTCATTGTTTGGTGGAGGGTTTTTCCACGAGTTTCATGACGCGAGAACTTTTTCTTGCTGTTAGATAGCTCTTGATTCGTGTTGTGAAACGAGTTTTTTGATTGACGATAGTGGCGACAAGGTGTTTGGTATGAAGATTGACGTTAGCAACAATTTGGTTTAATTTCAAATTGCAATCTCGCAGGGTGGATGTATTTTATGATTTAGCAAACATTTGTTTGTAATCAAAATGTTAGATTGTCTTCATGCTTCAATCTATATAAAAAGTTAATTTAAGGTTGTTTTTGAACAACCATTTTAACTTTTAGTGATTGTAACTGAAGAAATCATTCTTTAGAAAAAACTCATTTGCACCCTTTTTGCATTTCCATTTATGATTAATATATTCTCGTTACATACTTTCATTTTGCACACTAAATAACCCCGCTATCCTACACTGAATAAAACCCTTGTATATTATTTAAAGTTTATACCGCAAATCGCCCCAAAATTATACAGTTAATACATTAATTAACTGTATAATAAATTAATTAATATATTAATCGCAATATTGTGAACGTTAACACATATTTTCATAATATTTTAATAATATTGAATAAGATTTCAGGAAAAAACACTGTAATGTGAATTTCAATCTTTTATTTACAATGCTCATAGATAATTTTATAAAAATTTTATAAAAGAGGATTTTATATAAATCTCCATAAAATGTCCCTCGATTAACGGTACAATGCTTACTTTACTGTAGCCTGAATGAAATACTAACCTTCCACAATAAAAAAATCTATCCCCAGTTTTTTCCACTAAGACGTCGAAATCCACTTCAGCTATTCTACTTTCTCCCCTCACTTAAACACCCCATAAACATAACCTACCCCATCTAAACCTCCACCTCTTCCATAATAAAACCAATGAACCTGCAACTTTGTCAAAAAAACCTATCCCCATCTTCTTACCACCAAGTCGTTACAATCCACTTGTCGTACTCCCCTCACTCAAACAGACCGTGGACATAACCCCACCCAACCCGTTCCTTCAATTTCACATCAAATAAACCTCTACCGTTCCAAAAACATATATCCTGAATTTTTTTGCATTACTTTAGTAAACCGATTCCTTCATCCTTCCAACTGCTCATTCCATATATTTATAACTTCCCCGTCTCACTCTTCAACCTTACACGCTCAAAAACCTCCAGTGGACCGGAAGGAAATGTTTACTTGGGTTATAGTGTAAACTATAATATGGTTCAATTTCTTTCATGATGAGATTTGCAGCGGAACTATTTAAAGTGTTACTGTTAAGGTCAGGGTTTTTTATTTATAATAAAACTTGAGGAATGTTCGGTTTTGAGGTGTAGAAATGTTTTTACGACTTCGTGGTGGTAGGTAGGCTAGGGAAAATTTAAATAAAAACTACACAGTAGCCAGACGGTTGCCAGACTGTTTGCAAACTATTCTACGACTACTTAAATAAATCACTAATACTTTTTTTTAATACTCGAAACGCCATGAAAAAACCTCCTATTTCAACTATAGGTATTACGTTGGTATACCAGCAGTTTTGCTCATCCTAGATTTTCCCCAAAATCCGACAACAAGAATCCATAAAAACCCCATACTACAACCCCAAACAAACTTCCTTCAAAAACTCCAACCTTACCAACCAATTTCTCCAAACCCCCAGATTTCTCCCCCCAGTTCGCCCACGAAAATATTCTTAAATTCATAAAACCTCAATGATGCATTTCCCCATTTCTCCACCCATAGTCTGATACTTCACACTCCTGCCTCTCACCCCCCACACCTAACCACCAACCCACCCTTTCCGCCCACCTCCACCCCAACCCTCCAAACATAACCTCTCCCCATCTCGAACTCCAAAAGAAACCCTCCCCCGCAGGTGTGCGCTCCCCCCTCGTCGTCCCTCCGCCTTTTGGCCGCATGTGCGGTCGTTCTCGGCGCGCGCGCCTCCACCTGGGGGACGCCGGTGGCGCCGGGGCAGATCATTGCCGGGGCCGTGCGGGGTGGCGCGCGGCCGGGAGAAGGGTGCGCCGCCGGTGGCGGTAGCGTCGCCCGCGCCGCCGCTCGCGTCGCCGCTCCTTCTCCCAGTGTCCGCTCGACCGCTCCCCGTCGCGCACGTACCTCGGCCGCGCGGCGCCCCCCCGCGGGCACCGTCCCGGAGTGGCCCCCCCCCCCCCCCCCCCCCCCCCCCCCCCCCCCAACCCC